>SJYA01000035.1:87274-173832 GCA_006410615.1 Neotragus moschatus | reverse complement strand
CTCACATCCATAGATGACTACTGGAAAAAACATAGCCTTGACTAGACAGACCTTTGTTGGCAAAGTAATATCTCTGCTTTTAATATGCTATCTAGATTGGTCACAACTTTCTTTTCAAGGAGTAAGCACCTTTTAATTTTATGACTCCAATCACCATATGCAGTGATTTTGGAGACCAAGAAAATAAAGTCAGCCACTGTTTCTTTATCTATTTTCTATGAAGTGATGGGATTGGATGTCATGATTTTAATTTTCTGAATGTTGAGTTTTAAGCCAACTTTTACACTCTCCTCTTTTACTTCTATCAAGAGTCTCCTTAGTTCTTCTTCACTTTCTGCCATGAGGGTGGTGTCATGTGCTTATCTGAGGTTAGTGATATTTCTCCTGGTAATCTTGATTCCAGCTTGTGTTTCACTCAGCCTAGCTTACTTACTGAATAATGTAAGTCAGAGAAAAACNATGTTGAGTTTTAAGCCAACTTTTACACTCTCCTCTTTTACTTCTATCAAGAGTCTCCTTAGTTCTTCTTCACTTTCTGCCATGAGGGTGGTGTCATGTGCTTATCTGAGGTTAGTGATATTTCTCCTGGTAATCTTGATTCCAGCTTGTGTTTCACTCAGCCTAGCTTACTTACTGAATAATGTAAGTCAGAGAAAAACAAATATCATATGATATCACTTATATGTAGAATCTAAGAAGAAGAAACAAATGAACTTAGTGCCAAACAGAATTATAGATGTAGAAAATGAACTATGGTTACCAGGGGTTGATAGCTGGAATTAATTGGCAGATGGAGATTGACATATTTACACTACTATATATAAAATGGATAGCTAATAAAGACCTACTGCAGAACACAGGGAACTTTACTTACTCAGTCCTCTGTAATGGCCCTTATGGGAAAAAAAAAATTCCTAAAAAAGAGAGGATATATATATATATATGTATAACTGACTAAATTTACTATAGTCCTGAAACTAACACAGCATAGTAAATCTACTTTATGGCAATGGAATTTTGTTTTTAATGGCTTATTCCATTTTATTTTGAGGAATTAGTTACTGTTTTTCTAACATTTTGAAAATAACTTCTTGCACACAGAATGGTATGACACATATGTTTAAATGTGTTCAAAGATATCTTATGATTAAAAGAGAAAATGTAATAGCATTGCATTCTCTCTCTCATTTTATTTTATTTTCAAACAGACAACATCCCTTCCTTATCAGAACAAGCAGAACTTTTGAGTCTGTCTTGCAGGCCTACCTCCATTTTTTCATCTTGCTTCTAGTTGAAAAAAAACTGTAAACCATTTGCAAGACAAGGACCACTGTCTTCAATCCTCTAAGGCTCACATCTTCCTAGTGACTTTCTAAGTCACTTGGGCATGGATGGAAAGAAGTAATGCAGAATCAGAGTGTCAGGCAGGGAAATGGGTATGACAAGTCAGACAGACCTGGGAACCTGTGACCAGGTTGTAGCTGGGCCCAGATAGTAAGAGAGAGAGGAGACAAAGGTGCTCTGTGGGGCAGGTCTTGGGATCTGGCCCTCTAGTNGTAATGCAGAATCAGAGTGTCAGGCAAGGAAATGGGTATAACAAGTCAGACAGACCTGGGAACCTGTGACCAGGTTGTAGCTGGGCCCAGATAGTAAGAGAGAAAGGAGACAAAGGTGCTCTGTGGGGCAGGTCTTGGGATCTGGCCCTCTAGTTGAACTGTGGTTTTTGGCCTTGATCCTAAGGCTCTAGAGGATTTTGCTTAAGCTGGTCTGATTTGTGCTGCCCCCAAAATAAAATAAACACAATTTACTAAATAAAATTTAAAATAAAAGAGTCAAGCTGATGTTATATGTTTAATAATAGTAGAAGAACATAATATGACCAATACTTTTCTTAAGATAATTGAAACTGGAGTCTGTTCAATCCTCTGTATATACAGGGAAATATAGAAAGCCAAAAGGTATATTTAAACTACAATATAAAGAAAAAATTCAGCAAAATTCTAACAAACTTTATAGAAAAAATCGATATAATATCCTCAACAATTTAATTTCTAGTGAAAAATGGAAAACATAGAAGATAAATGTATGGATTAAAAGAATGTTAAAAAAATATTAACGAAACATAATGTGTGGAACATCTTTGGACTCTGAGGCAGCATAATTATANAAAAATTCAGCAAAATTCTAACAAACTTTATAGAAAAAATCGATATAATATCCTCAACAATTTAATTTCTAGTGAAAAATGGAAAACATAGAAGATAAATGTATGGATTAAAAGAATGTTAAAAAAATATTAACGAAACATAATGTGTGGAACATCTTTGGACTCTGAGGCAGCATAATTATAAAATTATACATTTATGAGACAGCTGAGAATTTGCCCACTGACTAAATATTTGAAATAATTATTGTTATATTATAAACTTATTTTGTGGTATTTTAATTTGGTTTAATAACATATTTAGTTTTTTAGACATATATACTGAATTATGTGTGGATAAAATGTGTAAAGTTGGCTTCAAAATAATCTAGTAGTAACAAAGGAAGCCATGGTTATGATTTGATAGTCCTTGATTTTGGGTGAAATTAGATGGAAGCTTATTATACTGTCTTTCTTTGGTATATGTTAGAAGTCTCCATGTTAAAAAACACAAAATAATAAGAGTAATCATTAGAATATAAAAAATATATCAGAAGAGTTATAAAATTACAGGGACAAAAATAAGGAAAAGAACACTATTATTTAAGAAGTGATGAAATTTGGCAAACCTTTTAATATCAATAAATCTCAGTTTTACATCTATAAATAAAATAAGTTATCTAAAGAATCTGTAGGCAAAGAGGACACTTAAAGTGTTTTAGTTCCCTTCTTAAAAAAATTTAAATGAAAATCCTCTTTGTCTGTATGTCCACGTTTTTGTCTCCTGAAGTTAAGGCAATAAGACTAAACATTAGATGCTATACTGATTTTATGAAAATATGAAAAATGAGCATATAGAAATAATAAATGAACACAAAAATAACAATGTGAAAATCAGTACCATTCTGAAAATCAGATGCAAATACTTAAAACCCTCTGGTATACTCCTCCTTGCTGTGAAAACTACTCACTGTTCATCATAGTAGCTAAGTACTATGCCTCTCCCACAATTTATAGTTTATTTAAAACTCATTTTAGGTGCCTGTCCATATCATAAGAGTGGAAATTATTTGGCTTTTGACAAACCATACAGGGATAAAGAGGAAAAGATAATGGGGAAGTGATATAGGTAATATAGAAATGAAAAGGGGATTGATATAGAATCAATGGTTAATATGAAAGGAAAATGGAGTAATTAATAACAATACTTCAAACCTCTACTGTCTTCAGAAGAATTGATATTTTGACACCACCATTATACACAGAGAAACATTGGTCATAAACTCTAAAATGCAAACCAATATTATTATTTTTTTATGTTATACTAAACATATGTCTAACAACACCTTTATTAAAGATGTTTAAGGCCAATGAGGTTGGTAAATGCAAGTGATATCAAGAAGATAATAAACCTGACCCAGTTGTCTCACTGAGTAATCACTACCTCTCAGGTATGCAATATTTTTATACTCACCCACAATTATAAACAGCAACTGGAATATTCCTCAGAGGGGAAAATCTGGACCCAAGAGACTGTAAAATAGTCTTGCTTTAAAGTGTTAATACCTATAACAAAATGTANTTGTCTCACTGAGTAATCACTACCTCTCAGGTATGCAATATTTTTATACTCACCCACAATTATAAACAGCAACTGGAATATTCCTCAGAGGGGAAAATCTGGACCCAAGAGACTGTAAAATAGTCTTGCTTTAAAGTGTTAATACCTATAACAAAATGTAATTGAAAAAGTATTGTTTAGAAACAAAGAAAATGAATGAATATGTATGAGATTTTGGATATCTCATATGGATATGTGTGAGAAATTTAGCAACTGTGTGTGTCTCTCTCACACACACACACACAATTTAAAGTCTATCATTATCCTGTGAAATGGATTAAAATTCACCTCTATACTGTAAGTGCCCCTTCATGGATCACAGCCTTGTCATGGGGAAGGGGCTTGCATAACNTGTGTGTGTCTCTCTCACACACACACACACAATTTAAAGTCTATCATTATCCTGTGAAATGGATTAAAATTCACCTCTATACTGTAAGTGCCCCTTCATGGATCACAGCCTTGTCATGGGGAAGGGGCTTGCATAATTCAGTGAAGTGATGAGCCATGTCATGCAGGGACACTTAATAGAGAAGGGTCATAGTAAAGAGTTCTAACAAAATGTGGTTCATAAGAGGTGGGAATTGGAAGGACTGATGCTGAAGCTGAAGCTCCAATACTTTGGCCACCTGATGTGAAGAACCGACTCACTGGAAAAGACTCTGATGCTGGGAAAGATTGAAAGCAGAAGAAGAAGGGGCTGTCAGAGGATAAGATGGTTGGATGACATCACCAACTCGATGGATATGAATTTGAACAAGCTCCAGGAGTTGGTGATGTACAGGGAAGCCTGGCATGCTGCCACCCATGGAGTCACAAAGAGTTGGACATGACTGAGCTACAGAACTCAACTGAAGAGGAGGGAATGGCAACCCACTCCAGTTCTTGACAAGAGAACCATGAAATTGAAAAGTCAAAGTGAAGCTGCTCAGTAGTGTCTGACTCTTTGAGAACCCCTCGTGAACCTACCAGGCTCCTCTGTCCATGGTATTCTTCAGACGTGACTACTGTAATGGGTTGCCGTTTCCTTCTCCAGGGCATCTACCTGACCCAGGGATTGAACCTGGATCTCCCACATTGCAGGCAGACACCTAACCTCTGAGCCACCAGGGAAAACAAGAGAACCATGAATGGTATGAAAAGGCAAAAAGATATGACTTCGGAAGGTGAGCCCTCCAGATCAGAAGGTTTGCAATATATTACTGGAAAGGAGCTGAGTGCAATTACTAAGAGCTCCCAAAAGATGAAGCGGCTGGGCCAAAGCAGAAATGACACTCAGTTGTGGATATGTTTGGTGGTGAAAGAAAAGTCTAATGCTGCAAAGAGCAATACTACATAGGAACCTGGAAGGTTAGGTTCATGAATCAAAGTTGACTGCAGTCAAGAAAGATGGTAAGATTGAACATCAACATTTTAAGAATCAGTGAACTAAAATGGACAGAAATGGGCAAATTTAATTCAGGTCACCGTTGTATCTACTACTGTGGACAAGAATCCCTTAGAAGAAAAGGAGTACCCCTCCTAGTCAACATAAGACTCTTAAATGCAGTACTTAGGTACAACCTCAAAAACAAGACAATGATCTTGGTTCATTTCTAAGGCAAATCATTCAACATCACAGTAATATAAGTCTATGCCCGAACCACTGAAGTTGAACAAGCTGAAATTAACTGATTTTATGAAGATCTACAATACCTTCTAGAATTAGCACTAAAAAAGATGTCCTTTTCATCATAGGGGATTGGAATGAAAAAGTAGGAAGTCAAAAGATACCTGAAATAACAGATAAGTTTGACCTTGGAGTACAAAATGAAGCAGGGCAAAGGCAAACAGTTTTATTAAGAGAATATGCTGGTTATAAAAAACACCATTTTCCAACAACCTGAGAGATGACTCTACACATGGACATCACCAGATGGTTAATACTGAAATCAGATTATGTTCTTTGAAGCTAAAGGTGGAAATATGTAGTCAGGAGAAATAAGACCTAGAGCTGGCTGTGGCTCAGACCATGAACTCTTCTTTGAAAAATTCAGGCATAAACTGAGAAAAGTAGGGAAAACTATGAGGCCATTCAGATATGACCTAAATTAAACACCTTATGATTATACAGTGGAGGTGACAAATAGATTCGAGGTATTAGATCTGGTGGACAGAGTGCCTGAAGAAATATGGAAAGAGTTCCACAACATTGTACCAAAGGCAGTGAACAAAATCATCCCCAAGAAAAAGAAAGAAAGCAAAGTGGTTGTCTGAGAAGGTTTTACAAATAACTGCAGAAAGAAGAGAAGTAAAATGCAAGGGAGAAAAGGAATGATATATCCCACTGAATGCAGAGTTCAAGAGAAAAGCAAGGAGAGAAAAGAAGGTCTTCTTAAATGAACAATGCAAATAAATGGCAGAAAACGATAGTATGGGAAAGGCTAGAGATCTCTTCAAGAAAATTAGAGATATCAAGGTAACATGACATGCAGGGATGGGCAAAATAACGGATAGAAACAATAAAGATCTAACGGAAGCAGAATAGATTAAGAAGTTACAAGAATACACAGAAAAGCTATACATAAAAGGTCTTAATGACCCAGATAATCACGATGATGTGGTCACTCAATTAGAGCCAGATATCGTGGAATGCGAAGTCAAATGGGCCTTAGGATGCATTATTGTGAACAAATCTGGCTTGTACATCTGGATTTAGAAAAGGCAGAGGAACCAGCAATCAAATTGCCAACANGAAGTAAAATGCAAGGGAGAAAAGGAATGATATATCCCACTGAATGCAGAGTTCAAGAGAAAAGCAAGGAAAGAAAAGAAGGTCTTCTTAAATGAACAATGCAAAGAAATGGCAGAAAACGATAGTATGGGAAAGGCTAGAGATCTCTTTAAGAAAATTAGAGATATCAAGGTAACATGACATGCAGGGATGGGCAAAATAATGGATAGAAACAATAAAGATCTAATGGAAGCAGAATAGATTAAGAAGTTACAAGAATACACAGAAAAGCTATACATAAAAGGTCTTAATGACCCAGATAACCACGATGATGTGGTCACTCAATTAGAGCCAGATATCGTGGAATGTGAAGTCAAGTGGGCCTTAGGATGCATTATTGTGAACAAATCTGGCTTGTACATCTGGATTTAGAAAAGGCAGAGGAACCAGCAATCAAATTGCCAACAATTCTTGGATCATGGAGAAAGCAAAGGAATTTAAAAAAAAAAAATCAACTTCTGCTTCATTGAGTGTGATAAAGCCTTTATGTGTATCACAACAAACCATGGGAAATNAATCTGGCTTGTACATCTGGATTTAGAAAAGGCAGAGGAACCAGCAATCAAATTGCCAACAATTCTTGGATCATGGAGAAAGCAAAGGAATTTAAAAAAAAAAAATCAACTTCTGCTTCATTGAGTGTGATAAAGCCTTTATGTGTATCACAACAAACCATGGGAAATTCTTAAAGGAATGGGAGTACCAGATCACCTTATCTCTCTCTTGAGAAACCTGTATGTGCGTCACGAAACATTAGTTAGAACCAGACATGGAACAATGGACTGGTTCAAAATTTGGAAAGGATTACATCAAGACTTTATTTAATCTATATGCAGAGTACATCATAAAATATACCAGGCTGGATAAATCACAAGGTGGGATCAAGATTGCAGGAGAAATATCAACAACCTCATACATGCAGATGATACCACTTTAAAGCAGATAGTGAAGAGAAACTAAAGCACCTCTTGATGAGGGTAAANAATTTTTTTTTTTTTTCAAATTGCTACTAGTACTTGACCCACTCCAATATTCTTTCCTGGAGAATCCCAGAGACAGAGGAGTCTGGTGGGCTGCCATCTATTCGCACGGAGTCGGACGCGACTAAAGCAACTTAGCAGCAGCGGCAGCAACAAGTACTTGAAATGTATGCAAGGTTCGGTTTCCTTCAATCTTTATAGAGAATATCTATGAGAAATTTTATATTTGCCTCTTTTGTTGATGTGCATTAACAACTTTAATTGGCATATCTTTTATTATTAGTCGTCAAACATATTTTCATATTACCATTGGCTTCAAATTGATCCTCTTCAATGAAATACCTGCTTGCTCTTTACTCTTGATTTCTAGAAGCTATTTATATATTCTAGTGCTTACCATTTTTTTTTGTTTTATCATTACAAATATCTTCTAGTTTACTGTTTGCCTTTTAATAATGTTTATGCAATTTTGAAAACATTTTGGTCTTAAATATGTCTGGCTTGAGTTCTTTCACTCAAAGCATTCAGATTTTAAATTCTTGTCTTAGAAATCCTATAGATTTATGGCTTTAGTCTCCATTTATTGTGTTGGGTTTAAGTTTCATTTTGATCCATTTAGGTATTTGCTCTGCTTTTAAATGTTACTATATTGATTTTTATATATTTGAATATACTATATCATTTTACATATTGAGGTGTATTTTTCTATAATATCTTGTATGTTTGCCTGTAATAAAACTCTGACGAGGACATGACTGACGTTTTGATGTAATAAAATCATTCATTCAAAATATTAAATATATATTCCACTTTCTGAGAGAGTGCATATTAATTTATTTCTGGATAGACTAGGTCCTCCTTTTTTTTTTTTTTTCTTTTCAGAAACAAACCATATTTCAAATTTTGTTCTAAAGAATTCCTGAATACAGTGAAGTACTTCAATTCTTAAATTATATGACAATGGCCATATTTGGCCATTGTATTTATCAAAGTTCTCCAGAAAAGCACACCACAGACATACACATGCAGGCACATACACACACATACACACTGAATTGATCCCTCAGTAGTCTCAGAGAATCAGTTCTAGGACTTACCCATGGATACCAAAACCTGGGATGCTCAAGTTTCATAATCAGCTCTCCAATGTATGCTGTTTGCAAGCTGGAGCCTCAGGAAAGCTGATGATATAATTTCAATCTAAGTCCAAAGGCCTGAGAACAAAGAGAACACACAATATAAGGGCAGGAGAAGACTAGCCTTCCAGCTCAAGCAGCAAGGCCGGAAACAAAAGGGATGAATTCCTCCTAACTTCACTTCTTTGTTCTGTTTAGGACTTTAGCAAGTTAGATGCTGCCCACCACATTGGGAAAAAGCAATCTATTTTATTGAGTTCAGGATTCAAATGCTACTCTTATCTGGAGACACCTTCACACTCATATCCAGAAATAATGTTTAATCTATATATCATTTAGCCCAGTCAAGTTGACACACGAAATTAACCATCATGTTTACATAAAAGAAAAAAAGATAAAAGTCAGCGTCCTAATTTCACATGATTCAACCTAGTAAATGTGATGCTTCAGATTATGTAGTTAAGCATCCTAGTTAGNTTTTTTTTTTTTTTCAAATTGCTACTAGTACTTGACCCACTCCAATATTCTTTCCTGGAGAACCCCAGGGACAGAGGAGCCTAGTGGGCTGCCATCTATGGGGTCGCACAGAGTCGGACGCGACTAAAGCAACTTAGCAGCAGCGGCAGCAACTAGTACTTGAAATGTATGCAAGGTTCGGTTTCCTTCAATCTTTATAGAGAATATCTATGAGAAATTTTATATTTGCCTCTTTTGTTGATGTGCATTAACAACTTTAATTGGCATATCTTTTATTATTAGTCGTCAAACATATTTTCATATTACCATTGGCTTCAAATTGATCCTCTTCAATGANATGCAAGGTTCGGTTTCCTTCAATCTTTATAGAGAATATCTATGAGAAATTTTATATTTGCCTCTTTTGTTGATGTGCATTAACAACTTTAATTGGCATATCTTTTATTATTAGTCGTCAAACATATTTTCATATTACCATTGGCTTCAAATTGATCCTCTTCAATGAAATACCTGCTTGCTCTTTACTCTTGATTTCTAGAAGCTATTTATATATTCTAGTGCTTACCATTTTTTTGTTTGATCATTACAAATATCTTCTAGTTTACTGTTTGTCTTTTAATAATGTTTATGCAATTTTGAAAACATTTTGGTCTTAAATATGTCTGGCTTGAGTTCTTTCACTCAAAGCATTCAGATTTTAAATTCTTGTCTTAGAAATCCTATAGATTTATGGCTTTAGTCTCCATTTATTGTGTTGGGTTTGAGTTTCATTTTGATCCATTTAGGTATTTGCTCTGCTTTTAAATGTTACTATATTGATTTTTATATATTTGAATATACTATATCATTTTACATATTGAGGTGCATTTTTCTATAATATCTTGCATGTTTGCCTGTAATAAAACTCTGATGAGGACATGACTGAAGTTTTGATGTAATAAAATCATTCATTCAAAATATTAAATG
Source organism: Neotragus moschatus (assembly GCA_006410615.1). NCBI lineage: Eukaryota > Metazoa > Chordata > Mammalia > Artiodactyla > Bovidae > Neotragus > Neotragus moschatus. The sequence goes on along the minus strand of SJYA01000035.1, from coordinate 163,736 downwards.
TATATTCCACTTTCTGAGAGAGTGCATATTAATTTATTTCTGGATAGACTAGGTCCTCCATTTTTTTTTCTTTTCAGAAACAAACCATATTCCAAATTTTGTTCTAAAGAATTCCTGAATACAGTGAAGTACTTCAATTCTTAAATTATATGAAAATGGCCATATTTGGCCATTGTATTTATCAAAGTTCTCCATAAAAGCACACCACAGACATACACATGCAGGCACATACCCACACATACACACTGAATTGATCCCTCAGTAGTCTCAGGGAATCAGTTCTAGGACTTACCCATGGATACCAAAACCTGGGATGCTCAAGTTTCATAATCAGCTCTCCAGTGTATGCTGTTTGCAAGCTGGAGCCTCAGGAAAGCTGATGATGTAAGTTCAATCTAAGTCCAAAGGCCTGAGAACAAAGAGAACACACAATGTAAGGGCAGGAGAAGACTAGCCTTCTAGCTCAAGCAGCAAGGCCGGAAACAAAAGGGATGAATTCCTCCTAACTTCACTTCTTTGTTCTGTTTAGGACTTTAGCAAGTTGGATGCTGCCCACCACATTGGGAAAAATCAATCTATTTTATTGAGTTCAGGATTCAAATGCTACTCTTATCTGGAGACATCTTCACACTGATACCCAGAAATAATGTTTAATCTATATATCATTTAACCCAGTCAAGTTGACACACGAAATTAACCATCACGTTTACATAAAAGAAAAAAAGATAAAAGTCAGTGTCCTAATTTCACATGATTCAACCTAGTAAATGTGATGCTTCAGATTATGTAGTTAAGCATCCTAGTTAGGAAATAAACTACACTACTATTTTGATTTAGAAAGTACCTTGACTAAAATATATTTATTTTTATTTTTTCTACCATCATAGTATCTGCAAATGCACGTATATGAATGTATGGATTTTGTGCATTTGGATAAAAAAAAATTTACTAAGAGTTGGTAAAGAAAACTGAGCTAAAAACAGGAAGGATATGAAAACTTAATCTTTATTTTGTTGTTTACTAGAGGAAAGTTGATGATACAGCAAATATGGTGCTGTTTGAAGTAGACTGATTTCAAATCCCAGGAACATGTTACTTTATTTTTAAATAGTGAGCCATATGTCAGGCTTATTGGAGGCAAAACACATTATTGGAGATAGGGAAAGGAATTCTCTACTGAAGGAAATAAATTCATTGTATCATTCATTCTGAAAGGGTTAAACTGTTGGGCAAGAAATACGATAGTGATTAGAAGATGAAATGTATGTGAGGAGCCATTCAATCTTGGAAATTTCTAATAGTGTAGATGAGTCAGAACCGACCTAAAGAAGTTATTCTTATGGTCTTAGCTATCACCAAACTTTCACTAAAAAATGTCATTATTACTTATAGTTGGTCTTAGCTTACTGTATGAAGTTAACTAAATTATGAAGAGGCTCTTCCATATTTTACAGTAGCACACATAAAAGAAAAAGTGTCTAATGTCTTGGGAATTAGAACGATAGCTATTTGTAGTGACTGATCAAATGGGCCAAATAATAATTTGATTACAAAATGATAAGTTTTGAAACAAATATGACAAAATGTTAATGTTTGCTAATTCAGCGTGTAAGTAAAAGGATATTTGTTGTATTATTCTTTGTATTGCTCATATGTGTGAAACATTTCTTTACTAAAAAGAAGCATGAGGTTTTTTACAGTACCTATCACTTTGTACTAAAATTATTATATTAACATTGCTGCATGTCTGTGATTTCCAGCATGTAGCAGAGATCATGACTTATTCCTCTTTGTATTCACAACATCTTTAATAAAATATGAAATCATAAATAATGACTGCATAAATAAGTAAATTATCAAGTTAATGAACAAGATAAATAAAGAGCAGAATGTGTGTGGTACGTTTTTTGAACTATGAGTATGTGCATTCAAACAAGTGAAGTGCTTGGGTAAAGGTATATAAAAAATATAAATCAGTAGTGTGTGTGTACTCAGTCACTCAGTCATGTCTTTGCAGCCCCATGGACTGTAGACTGCCAGGTTCCTCTGTCCATCAAAATTTCCAGGCAAGAATACTGGAGTGGTTTGCCATTTCCTACTCCAATAAATCAGTAGAAATAAGTCTAAAAAATGATTGTCCTGAATAAGACATGTACACTTCATCATGAAAAAATAACTATGAATGCCATATATTTTTTAGATCTGAGATATAAGTGAATTTTGTGTAAAACAGTGACATATATGTGGCGGTGATGTTTAAGATGAAGATGAGTATTGTAGATGAAAGATCGTTTTCTTTCCAAGGGATGCAATGAAAAAAAAAAAAAAAAAAGGAAGAAATAAGATATGGAGAGTTGAAAGTCCAGATAGTTATATGCTGTGCTGTCTTTAGTTGCCCAGTCCTGTCTAACTCTTTGAGACCCCAGGGACTGTAGCCCACCAGGCTCCTCTGTCCATGGGGATTCTCCAGACAAGAATACTAGGATGGGTTTTCATGCCCTCCTCCAGGGGATCCTCCCAATCCAGGAATCAAACCCAGGTCTCCTCTAGTGCAGGCAGATTATTTACTGTCTGAATCACCAGGGAAGCCCAAGAATACTAGAGTGAGTAGCCTATCCCTCTCCAGAGGATCTTCCCAACCCGGGAACCGAACTGGGGTTTCCCACACTACAGGTGGATTCTTTGCCAGCTAAGCTAGCAGGAAAGCCCAAATAATTATAAAAGTAGGAAGAAATGAAAGAAATATATATATACTTTACAATTACTAACACAAAATGGCACCACAAATTTAATACTATAATTGCCTTTATTTTAAAGAGAAAGAAAATGAAGCTCAGAGAATTTAAGTAATTTACTCAGGGTTTGTACCCAGGCCTACAGTTCTGGTGTCAATTTCTTCAGGGATTGAATAGTAAATTAGTGTTAGTGTTAGTCACTCAGTTGTGTCTGATTCTTTGCAACCCCACAGACTGCAGCCTCTGTCCAGGCTCCTCTGTCCATGAGATTTTCCAGGCAAGGATGCTGCAATGGGTTGCTTTTTCCTTCTCCAGGGGATCTTCCCAACCCAGGCGTCAAACCCAGGTCTCCTGCACTGCAGGCAGATCCTTTACCGACTGAGCTACAAGGGAAGCCCGAATAGTAAATTATACTTGCTTAAAGAGAAAATTGGTAAAGTAGAAGATTGCCTTATTGAAAATCGTTAGATTGCTACACAGACAGATGAGTTGGACAACATCAAACAAAACTTAAAGAACAGAGGATATAACCAAAAGTGTCAACATGTGACTAAAAGAGATTAAAAACTCACTGAAGAAATAAAATGATAGAAGAATATTATTTGAAGAAATAATGATTGGTTTCTTAGAGCTAGAAAAAAACATAAATCACAGGTTAAAAATCTCATTAAATGACAAATAAGATTGAAATAAAATTTAAAAATATCTCTACACCTAAATGTATCATAGTGTTTTAGAAAATGATGAGTAAAACAAAACAATCTAAGTGAAGAAAAAATGGAAGGAATGTGGTAACTGCTGGTTATTTCATGTGTGTCATATCTTCAACATCTCCTAACTGTTGAGATTTTTATGTTTCATATATATGTGTGTTGTTCTATCCCTGGGTGGGGAAGATCCCCTGGAGTAGGAAATGGCAAACCCCCTCCCCCAGTATTCTTGCCTGGGTAAATCCCATGGGTAAAGGAGCCTTGTGGACTACAGTCCATGGGGTTGCCAAGAGTGGGACATGACTGAGCATACACACACTCACACCACACTCCTTATGTCTTAGGGTGGAAAGTCTGCATTGGAAAGAATTTAGCCTGCTGGCCTTAGGCAAGTCAGGTGGGTGTATACACTGGCCTTCCTTCCTGTGTAAAGTTGAGAACAGAACAAGAATATCTATGGCCAGAATAATTGTAGTTAAGTTAGTGTATGAGTTTTACTCATTTTCGTTTGTTCAGTCACTTTTTAAAAAGTTACCATTGAAGCATCATGATGTAATTGACATTGTCATTACAATGAAAGCATTGGTCACTCAGTTCTGTCAAACTCTTTGCGACCCCATGGACTGTAGCCCACCAGGCTCCTATATCATAATTACTGGAAAAAAGATGTCCAAGAGACATCCACTGCCAGTTAAGAAAATTAAGTTTAATAGGAACAATGACATGTAAAGAAGTAATTTTAAGACACTCCCCGATAAATATTCATCCCTGCCACAAAAGTTGAGACATAGAGCCTGATTTCTATTTAGAGTCCTAGCAGTCTCTGCTGGAGGTGTAAAATCTGAGTCTGGACACAGTGTGGAGTTGGATAAATCAGAAGGCTGCCCAAGGGTAAAACAGGACTAAGAAAAAACTCTATCTGTGAGACTGTGGAAAGAGTGAAAATCCAAACATAAGAAAGTAAATTGGGATATGAAGATATTCGAAGATAGAATTAAAGCATAGTCTAGGAAGAAGAGCTTGAATAGATCTCCTGAATCTAAAAGCGTATTTGTTTGTTTGTTTAATTTGGTTTGGTTTGATAGGGGTTCTTTGTGTGAAACTCTGAAGTGATATTTTTAAATGTCTGTTAAATAATCATTGAAAATATGAAAACCTACATGAAATAAGATGTCGGCCATGATGTACATGTCAAGCATCAAAGAGGAAATGGCATGTGAACCGTTTTGAATTTACCAGTAAGACAAAGATAGAAGACTGGACATGCTAGACTTGGAGGCATGTTAGTGCAGCATATTTGTAGCAGTGAAAAATGTTAATAAAGCTGACAGCCTATGGGAATATAAGTGGTCTGGGAGAAATATATGCAAATTTTGTATTTGAGGTAACCATAGAACATCGATTGTTGTCCAGTCACTCAGTTGTGTCTGACTCTTTGCAACCCCATGGACTGCAGCACTCCAGGCTTCCCTGCCCTTCATCTCCTGGAGCTTGCTCAAACTCATGTCCATTGAGTCAGTGATGCCATCCAAACATCTCGCCTTCTGTTGTCTCCTTCTCCTTCTGCCTTCAATCTTTCCCAACATCAATGTTGTTTCCAATGAGTTGGCTGTCCACATCAGGTGACCAAAGTATTGGAGGTCCATCCTCAGCATCTGTCCTTCCAAAGAATATTTAGGATTGATTTTTTTAGGATGGACTGGTTGTATCTCCTTGCAGTCCAAGGGACTCTCAAGAGTCTTCTCCAACACCACAGTTCAAAAGTGTCAATTCTTCAGCACCCAGCCTTCCTTACAGCCCAACTCTCACATCCATACATGACTACTGGAAAAACCATAGCCTTTATGAGAGGAACCTTTGTTGGCAAAGTAATGTCTCTGTTTTTTAATATGCCATCTAGATTTTTCATAGCTTTTCTTCCAAGGAACAAGTGTCTTTTAATTTCATGGCTGTAGTTACCATCTGCAGTGATTTTGGAGCCCAAGAAAATAAAGTCTGTCTTTGTTTCCATTGTTTTCCCATTTATTTGCTGTGAATTGATGGGACTAGATGTCATGACCTTCATTTTTTGAATATTGAGTTTTCAGCCAGTTTTTTCACTCTCCTCTTTTACCTTCATCAAGAGTCTCTTTAGTTCCTCTTTGCTTTCTGCCATAAGGGTGGTGTCATCTGCATATATGAGGTTACTGATATTTTTCCCAGTAATCTTGATTCCAGGGCTTCCCGGGTGGCTCAGAATTATTCTTCTCAGGTAAAGAATCTGCCTGTAGGGTGGAAGACCTGGGTTTGATCCCTGGGTTGGGAAAATCCCTTGGAGAAGGGCCTGGCAAACTACTCCAGTACTCTTCCCTGGAGAATCCCCATGGACAGAGGAGCCTGGTGGGCTACAGTCCGTGAGGTCGCAAAGAGTCAGACACGTTTGAGCAACAAGGAACACAATCTTGATTCCAGTTTGTGCTTCATCCAGCCTGGCACAGATGGAACATTTAGGGGAGGTATAATTCATGGACGCTTGAAACGTAAGTTTGAAACTCAGGAAGCAGACTTTTACCATTGGGAATGCATTAGTGTATAAGAAGATCACATGTTAATTAAGTTCACTTAGGGGAAATATATACATATGTGTGTGTGTGTGTGTGTGTGTGTAAATATATATACACACACACACACATACATATACACATATGTGTGTTTGCTCAGTTGCTCAGTCATGTCTGACTTTTTGTGACTCTTAGACAGTAGCCTGCCATACTCCTCTGTCCATGGGATTTCCTAGGCAAGAATACTGAGGCGGGTTGCCATTTCCTCCTCTAGGGGATGTTTCTGATCCAGGGATTAATCTAACATCTCTGTGGCTCCTGCATTGGCAGGTGAATTCTTTACCACTGAGCCACCTGGATAACTGGAAAGCTCCACATATATGTATGTGTGTGTGTATACATATATGTGCATATATATATATATATATATATATCAGAGACAGAGAAAATAGTATATTGTACCAATTAAGCACTAGATACATGTCAAAGATACCTCATAGCAATATTATGATATAAGTATTAATGTAATAATACAGTAAGTGAGGAAACTGAGGATCAAAGAAGGTATGCTTTTCATAAGATCACGTATACTGTTTGAAAAATAAGATTGAAATCAACATTTCATGGCTTTAACACTGTTACCAGTCTCCAATTACACAATGATAATAATAGGACTTTTGGAACACAAAATAGGAAAGTAGAGGTAAAGGATGAGAAGTCTAAGAAACATTTAGAGGTGTTTCTTTACATCCCCATTAGCACAATAATACTCTAATTCCCCATTTCACTTATTTGTTATCTTCATTCTACCAAAACTAGCTTAGATATCATCATTATCCACCATCTCAATAGTCTTCCAAATACCCGTAAATCTCTAATTTTCTCATTTTTTTTGCAACCTGTTAAAACTGCCACCTTGCATGAATGTACTTATCCTTCTTCAATATAACCGTGCCAAACATGAAATTTTCAAATCTCAGTAAAATGTTATGCCCAGCATTGTCAACTCAACACTCACTGCTGAACAATGCTACTTGTTTTCTTCAGTAACATTTTTCACCTTTATTTCTGGTTAATCATATCAAATCTTGCCAAATTTATGATTAACCTTTGTATACACACACAAACTTAGTTTTAGAAAGCAGTCCTGTCTACTACCACAAGGAAAACAGAAACTATCAGAGACGTCTTCCCCAATGTCACACTACCATGTATATAAGGATATAAGGATGCTTGACTATCACCTCCTTTACATGATTTTCAGAAATTATATCTTCCTCTAGGCCTGTTCTTTACATTTTTAGAATATTGGGATAGAAAAGTCAAAATCAAGATAGAAGTTTGTTAAATAAAATATGTTCTCTCCTTCTTCCTTTGAAAATACAACTGTATGTTTACAATCAGAAAATAAAATTTTAATTTAGATTTCTTGCACTCCTCACAATCCCATCTAGGAAATTGGCAGCAAAGACAGTTTTCCTAACACATTAACTGCTCTTAAAGCTGGCCCACCTACTTTCTCTCTCACTCCCTTCTCATTACTAAATTTCATCAATTTCTTATTTGAATATCATATATGTGGAAAAACATTTTCACAGCTAAGATTTTTTTTTATATCCACACAAGGACTTATCCCTTGGCTTTACCTTGTGTCTCAGGCTGTATATGCTGGGGCAAACTGGCAGTGCTGCTTCTTAGAGGGAAGAAGGATGTGAAGAAGAGACCCAAGCAGACTTGAATGTAGATTTTCATCCACATTTGTAGATTATTGTAGTCTTGATTGTTAGAAGAGCTCGACTTGTGTTCCAGATGGATAGGTCCCCTTGGTCCCAAGGACTCCTCATTCTTCACTCTCAAGGATGGTCAAAAGAGGGCTATAGAGAGGCTTTCTAAACACAGGTCCAAAAATGTTGATGGGGAGTTGTATCCTTGTATTCAATTAAGATTACCAGAAAAATGCAGCATGTCTATATAAATTTGAATTTCAGGTAATGACAAAATTTCAGAAAAAAAATGTGAAACCAATATTATATCAGATATACTTATAGTAAAAATGTTAANTTGTCTTCAAACACAATAATCTTGATAGATCCAACATCAGTTGTATTCTATGACTATTTCTGTAAAGCAAATGTAGCAATATCAGGCAATTGCTGCTTAAGGGTGACTTCAGTTCATATGTCTTCCTAATACTTTTTCTTGTTTTGTGACATAGATATTGTATTTATACCAGATTTCAATGTAAAATATTGCTGTAAGGGTACCGAATGTAAAATCTCAACATCTCTGTTTCATTCTGAATTTTGCTATGCAATGTGTGAGGCAACTCATGAGTCATAGTTTCTTATTTCTTGTTAGCTACAGGAATCACTCAATATAAGGGCCTGCAGATGCTGATGTTTACTTTACACACTGATATGATTTCTGTTTTGTTTCATTTTCCTTCAGATTTTGATTGACTGTAAATATTTCTGATTCATTGCCTTCACACAAAAACCCACCATTATTTTTAGTTAACTTAACTGTGCCAGTCTTTGACAACAGCACTCTTTCAGTGCTATTTGTAATCTTCAGCCGCTCACTGCATGCTTTTCTTTTTACCTGGTATTTGGGATGGTCTGAAGCTATATTTAATTGATATTTCTCTTTCTTTCATGTGTTTTGGTAATAATCCCAAAGTTTCCTATCACATAAGAATATACATTTTTCAAAAATAATTGCCAATATTTTTCATTATCAATACTGAAATGTCTTTGTTGGAACTCTTAAAATTATTAAATAATAATTAAGAAAGCTTTTCTATCTTAATAATTTTTACATAAATAAATTTCCTCTGAAAACATATATAAAATTAATGACAAAAAGGATAACCCTATAACTTACTGTAATTCTAACCCTAAACTTAATCCTTATATTTCAGTTACAGTAAAGTGGGAAATAACATTGCTATCTTAACTGTCGGGAAACTTTTCCTTTTTTAAATCAAGTGTTTAAATGCAATGTTTTCTTCATTTTTAGCAATTCAGTCCTAAGCGTCTGAGCCACCAGGGAAGTCTGTTAAATTATTAAGAATGTAAAAATTCTAATGTTGAAAGAGGGTTTCTAAAGATATTACTATAGAAATCATTAATTTAGGGGAAAACAGTGTTTCAGTGTTAAAAGATTTTGTTCAGCATCACAAATCTAGTTAAAGGCCTGGGATGGAATATGAAATGGTTCATCAAGATTTAATTTCTGTGTGTTTCCTAAATCATTACCTTAGTTTCCCCTAAAATATTTCAAATACTCTGTCTTGTTATTAAAATCAACATCAATGGTATCAGTCAACGAATAGATTTATTTATTCTTTTTTAAGGAAATCTTATGATAGTATAAAATATTTTCAATAATGTATGGAATTCTTAAATAAAGAGTCTAGTGTCTTTTTCACAAACTGGACAGACAGATTAAAACAACAAAACAACAATCTAACCGGTATCTCAGAAGTCCCCTCATGCTTCCTCCAGTCACAATCCTTTCTTAACACTCTCACTAAGAGAAATGCTTATCTTGACTTTTAACATTATAAATTAGTTTTTTCCTGTTCTTACACTTTACATAAACAAAATCGTGTGGTTGTGTACTTATTTATGTTGGCCCTTTTCTGTTTGTAAATTCTATTCATATGTTCTAATTACTATATAGTAGTTCATTATATAACTATGTCAAAATTTGCTTGCTCATTCAGATAAATCATATTTTGGAGATACTACCAAGAGTACTACAATAAACAATTTGTGCAGGAATATATAAAAATATATAGATATCGATAAATAGGCGTTTCTATTGAGTATCTTTATGGACTGAATTTTTTACCCCCTTCTTCAAAATACATGTGTTGAAGTTGTCCTAACTTCTAGTACCTCAGAATGTAGCTATTTAAAGATAGAGTCTTTAGAGAGGTGATTAGTTTAGAATCAGGTTTATGGGTGAGTCCTAATCAAATATAACTGGTGTCTTCGTAAGAAGAGGCAGTTTGGACACAGACATAGGCAGAAGGAAAACAAAATAAACACATGGAGAAGATTACCATCTCAAAGCCAGGCTTGGAATTCCAGACAGATTCTTCCTAATGGATCTCAGAATAAAGCAGGTCTAGCAAAGTATCGATCTTGAACTTCTAGCCTCTAGACACAAGTGGAAAAAAATTAAAAATAAATAAATAAATCTTTGGTCATTTAAGCCCAGACTGTGATACTTTGTTCAGGGAGCTCTAAAAAAGGAATTTTTCAGCAAAGTGTGTGTATATGTTCAACTTTAGTACCAAACTTTTCTAAAGTACAGATTTATACTTCTAGCCATGTATAAGCATTTCAGATGCCCCACAAACTTCTCTAACACTTTGTATATTCTTTCAGTAGTTTTCTGGTTGATATGAAGTGGTACCTTTTGATCTGTTTTGCATTCCCATGATTACTAATGTTGAGCACACTGTCACATGTTTATCAGCCATTTTGAAGTTGTCTTTGATAGACTTCTCTCCATCACTGTGTACGTATCTACATGCCTTACACTGAAGAATTGACTCTAGCTTCTTTGCATGTTTGAGCTATAATATTTTTCTATCCATCCTGTTGTCACCTGTACAGCTTATTCTTTGTTAAAATCTCCCGTGTGGGAAAATCAAGAAAGTCCTGGTTAATAATTTTTGGTTGTTTTATCTTTAACATCATCTAAACTGTTACATTTTCTCCTTAAATCACAAAGCTATTATTAATACTTTTTGCATTTTTCACTGGTTCTAAGAGATTCCCAGGAGGCGCTCTGGTAAAAAATCTGCCTGCCAATGCAGGAGATGCGGTTTGGATCCCTAGGTCAGGAAGATCCTCTAGAGTAGGAAATGGCAACTTGAGGATTCTTGCCTGAAAAATTCTGTGGACAAAAGAGCTTGGCAGACTACAGTCCATGGGATCCCAAAGAGTTGGACATAACTGACTACAAGGAAAGAAAAACCTCACAGAGTCAGACTTCCATTCTTTATACTGTGTGTCTGCATGCTCAGTCACTGTCATTAAGCTATTCATAATTCCTTGCATAAAATATGTTTCTCCCTAGTGTAGCAGCCACTCAACCTTTCCTTGAACGATGGTTGCTGATCTTCACTTTGAAGTTACAGAAGATTTGCATAATATTTTTAAAATCCCGCTGTAATAGACTTTTGATGAATCTAATAATTATTATGACTTGCATAAATTAAATAGATTTAAGATTATAAATGGCTGTAGAGTGAAACAAATGTTTTTATTCAAGAGCTATTGATTTAAATCTTTGCAAATAATCATTTAAAGTTTTGATATGAATATAATGAGTTAAAATAAAGTGAAAAAGCAAAGATTTATCACTCATCAACTATTCAGTAATTTATAATTACTAATAGTTCTAATTTACTGAGGCAATTTTTTTTTTCATGGCATGGCAAATATTTAAGAAGGGCAGTCTTGCTCTTAACGGCATTCATTCAAAATTAGACAACACATTCTAGACATGAAAGAGGTGGATAAAGCAAGAGTGGTCTAATTTCAAAATAGTACATATATTTTTATTTTATTTATGTACCCACAACATATAATTTATCATTTTACCCTAGTATTCAAAAATATGCCAGATGATATCAAGGCACTGCTTGGCTTTTCTGAACACTGAAAGGCATCCTAAGAAACTATCTAAATAGTTTATACAATTTTACTTCCTTTTTATATTCTGTTGTTTCCTCTAAGGAGTATTTTGTTTAGCTTTATGATATGAACTTGCTAGATTTTATAAAATATCTAGATTATGTTTTTAACATTATTCTAACTCAGAAATGTTTAGAAAGCCAGGGAACATGTATACTTCTTTTTACTGCTGTTTCAAAAACAGAAACTTAAATTTGCTTATGGATGCTTTAAACACAAACAAATAACATTCCATTTATTAATATAGGTAGCTTCAACTTTATTGCCATCCTTACATGTCCTTTTAATTATTTCATTGTGTTGGTGACCATGAAACAAAGTAATTGTGATGAGCAAATTTAATGAAAGTAAAAAGTATGTAATGAGATTTTCAAATGTCCTCTGAATATTTCTATCAATATCTAATAATTTATTTACATGTACAGGAAAAGGAGTTTTATCTGATACCCATTCAACCACCAATCTACCCCCTAATTCCTAACTCTTTCTAATGAATGAGGAAAACATTGTCCAAATCCAGGATGCTGGACAGAAATGCTAAGCAGGTTGCACAGTGGTAAAGAATTCACCTGCCTATGCAGGAAACTCAAGAGAAGCAGCTTAGGTTCCTGAGTCATGAGGGTCCCCTGGAGGTAGGCATGGCAGCCCACTCCAGTACTCTTGCCGGGAAAATCCCATGGACAGAAGAAGATGGCAAGCCTCGGTCCATGGGCTCACAAAGAGTCAGACATGGCTGAGCAACTGAGGGCACACACATAGCACAAGGAGTCAAAATGGTATATGGTGGTTTCTCTTATGCTTCATCCTTCTCTGCTAAAACAGCTTGTTCTGTTCAGTTTAGTAGCTCAGCCATGTCCAACTCTTTGTGACACCATGGACTGCAGCATCCAGCCCTCCCTGTCCATCACCATCTCCCAGAGTTTACTCAAACACATGTCCATTGAGTCAGTGATGCCATCTAACCATCTCATGCTCTGTTGTCCCCTTCACAGCCCACCTTCAATCGTTCTCATCATCAAGGTTTTTTCAAATGTGTCAGCTCTTCACATCAGATGGCCAAAGTATTGGAGTTTCAGCTTCAATATTAGCCCTTCCAATGAACATTTAAGGCTGATTTCCTCTAGGATTGACTGGTTTGATGTGCTAGGTGTCCAAGGACTCTCAAGAGTCTTGTCCAATATCACAGGTCAAAAACATCAATTCTTAGGTGCTCAATTCTTTCTTTCTAGTCGAACTCTGATGGATCAGTTCAGTTCAATTCAGTTGCTCAGTCGTGTCCGACTCTTCGCGACTCCATGAATCGCAGCACGCCAGGCCTCCTTGTCCATCACCAACTCCCAGAGTTCACTCAGACTCATGCCCATCGAGTCAGTGATGCCATCCAGCCATCTCATCCTCTGTTGTCCCCTTCTTCTCCTGCCCCAATCCTTCCCAGCATCAGAGTCTTTTCCAGTGAGTCAACTCTTTGCATGAGGGGGCCAGAGTACTGGAGTTTCAGTTTTAGCATCATTCCTTCCAAAGAAATCCCAGGGCTGATCTCCTTCAGGATGGACTGGTTGGATCTCCTTGCAGTCCAAGGGACTCTCAAGAGTCTTCTCCAACACCACAGTTCAAAAGCATCGATTCTTCGGTGCTCAGCCTTCTTCACTGTCCAACTCTCACATCCATACATGACTACTGTAAAAACCATAGCCTTGACTAGACGGACTTTAGTCGGCAAATGTCTCTGCTTTTGAATATGCTATCTAGGTTGGTCATAACTTTCCTTCCAAGGAGTAAGCATCTTTTCATTTCATGACTATAATCACCATCTGCAGTGATTTTGGAGCCCAATAAAATAAAGTCTGACACTGGTTCCTGTTCCCCTCTCTATTTTCCATGAAGTGATGGGACCAGATGCTATTATCTTAGTTTTCTGAGTGTAGAGCATTAAGTCAACTTTTTCACTCTCCTCTTTCACTTTCATCAAGAGGCTCTTTAGTTCCTCTTCACTTTCTGCCACACGAGTGGTGTCATCTGCATATCTGAGGTTATTGCTATTTCTCCCGGCAATCTTGATTCCAGCATGTGCTTCTTCCAGTCCAGCGTTTCTCATGATGTACTCTGCATAGAAGTTAAATAAACAGGGTGACAATATGCAGCCTTGAAATACTCCTGACTGAAACCATAGTTTGACCAGGCGCACCTTTGTAGTCAAAATAATGTCTCTGCTTTTTAATATGCTGTCTAGGTTATTCATACCTTTTCTTCCAAGGAGCAAGTGTCTTTTAATTTCATGGCTGCAGTCACCATCTGCAGTGATTTTGGAGCCCAATAAAATAAAATCTTACACTGGTTCCTGTTTCTCCCTCTATTTCCCATGAAGTGATGGGACCAGATGCCATTATCTTAGTTTTCTGAGTGTTGAGCATTAAGTCAACTTTCTTACTCTCCTCTTTCACTTTCATCAAGAGGTTCTTTAGTTCTTCTTTGCTTTCTGCCATAAGGGTGGTGTCATCTACATATCCGAGGTTATTGATATTTCTCCCAGTAATCTTGATTCCAGCATGTGCTTCATCCAGTCCAATATTTCTCATAATATACTCGGCATATAAGTTAGATAAGCATGGTGACAATAACACCCTTGACATACTGCTTTTCCTATTTGGAACCAGTCTGTTGTTCCATGACCAGTTCTAACTGTTGCTTCTTAACCTGCATACAGATTTCTCAGGAGGCAAGTCAAGTGGTCTGGTATTCCCATCTCTTTAAGAATTATCCACAGTTTGTTGTGATCCATATATAAAAGTCTTCGACATAGTCAATAAAGCAGAAGTAGATATTTTTCTGGAACTCTCTTGCTTTTTCAATGAGCTAGTGAATGTTGGCAATTTGATCTCTGGTTCTTTTGACTTTTTTAAATCCAGCTTGAACATCTGGAAGTTCATGGTTCATGTATTGTTGAAGCCTGACTTGGAGAATTTTGAGCATTACTTTGCTAGCATAGTGCAAATTGCTAGATATGTGCAATTATGTGGTAGCTTGAGCATTTTTTTGCAGTTGAAATGAAAATTGACCTTTTCCAGTCTTGTGGCCACTGCTGAGTTTTCCAAATTTGCTGACACTGAGTGCAGCACTTTCACAGAATCATCTTTTAGGATTTGAAATAGCTCAACTGGAATTTCATGACCCCCAGTAGCTTTGTTTGTAGTGATGCTTCTTAAGGCCCACTTGACTTCTCATTCAAGGATGTCTAGGATGTCTGGCTCTAGGTGAGTGATCACACCATTGTGATAATCTGGGTTATGAAGATCTTTTTGGTATAGTTCTTCTTGTATTCTTGCCTCTTCTTAATAATGCCTGCTTCTGTGAAATCCATATCATTTTTGTCCTTTATTGTGCCCATCTTTGCATGAAATATTCCATGGTATCTCTAATTTTCTTGAAGAGATCTCTAGTCTTTCCTATTCTATTGTTTTCCTCTATTTCTTTGCATTTATCACTGAGGAAGGCTTTCTTATCTCTCCTTTCTATTCTTTGTAACTTTGCATTCAAATAGATATATCTTTCCTTTTCTTCTTTGCCTTTCACTTCTCTTCTTTTCATACCTCTTTGTAAGGCCTCCTCTGACAACCATTTTGCCTTTTTGCGTTTCTTTTTCTTGGGGATGGTCTTGATCACTCCTCTTGTATAATGTCATGAACCTCCATCCATAGTTCTTCAGGCACTCTGTCTATCAGATCTAATCCCTTGAATCTACTTATCACTTCCACTGTATAATCATAAGGCATTTGATTTAGATCATACCTGGATGGTCTAGTGGTTTTCCCCACTTTCTTCAATTTACATCTGAATTTGGCAATAAGGAGTTCATGATCTGAGACACAGTCAGCTCCCCATCTTGTTTTTGCTGACTGTATAGAGCTTTTCCGTCTTTGGCTGCAAAGAATATTATCAATCTGATTTCAGTATTGACCATCTGGTTATGTCCATGTGTAGAGTCTTCTCTTGTGTTGTTGGAAGAGGGTGTTTGCAGGTATTATAGTAGGTAACTTGTAATATAGCTTTCTGTAAAGTCCCAATCAGAACATTAGAAATAAATTGACTGCTTTTGCAATTAAACATCATTCTGTGAGGTTAGTTCTTGCTTTTCTATCAAGCTTTTACTAGGAATTGGTTATTATTCATGAAATACTAAGTAATCAGGATCATTTATTTGCTTTATGTTAACTAATCATTTATAACCTACAAAGTCATATATTTCTGCGAAAATATCATTTCCCAGTTTCAGAGAGGAAGTGGTATGTTTTATATCAGACTTAACTAATTATGAAAACTCCAGTAAATTGCATGAGAAAGTTTCTCACATTTCCACAGTACCTATTTTTATCTCATTGTCATTCCTCCCTCAATTGATTCTTATATCTTCATAAGATTTTGCTATGATGAGTTAGCAAAGTGGGGGGAAAAACTAATAGATTTGTTTTCTATTGCTTAGTGGTGTAAAACAACAGAGATTTACTATCTTACAGTTCTAGAGATCAAAGCTTCTAAATGCCTTTCCTTGAGCTAGAAATCGAGATGTCAACACTGAATGCATCAAGGCTGCATTCTTTCTGGAGGATCTAGGCAAAAATATGTTTCTTTAACTTCTTCAGGTGCTTGAGATCTCCTGCATTCTTTGGTTTATGGTCCCTTGCTCCATCTTCAAAGCCATAAGAAATCTCTTTCTGACTCCAGGCCTCTTGCTTCACTCTTTCTCTTAAAAGGACCCTTGTGATTACATTAAACCTACCTGAACAAACCAAGATACTCTCCTTATCTCAAGGTCATGATTAGCAAACATAATTCTACCTACGCCTTAATTCTCTCTTGTCATGTAACATAACATAATCTAAGAATCTAGATATTAGCATATGGACATATTTATCCATACTATATTACTGAGTATTTGAGCTGTTTATTTTTATCTAGTAAAAATAGTACTGCAAGTGAACATTTGTATGTACAATTTTTTTTTCATTCCGTTTATTAGGTTTGATTTGTAGTGATGGAATTACTAGCTGAAATAACTTAATATTTTAAACTATTATTATATTTTGATAATACTATTTTAGTTATATATTTTTTAGAATATTTAGAAACTATAAAAGAAACACCAATAAAATAAAAATTGTCTAGTCTACTGAATTATGTCAAGCTGAATATATTGGGTCTGTTTAAACACAGAAAAGGCAACAGGATCTCAGGCCCATCCCAATCTTCTGGTGCCTTTTAATGAAAGTGAAAGAGGAGAGTGAAAAAACTGGCTTAAAGGTCAACATTCAGAAAACTAAGATCATGGCATCTAGTTCCCTTAAGATCATGGCATCTGGTTCCATCACTTCATGGCAAATAGATGGGGAAACAGTGGAATCAGTGACAGGCTTTATTTCATATGTATCTCATCAGTCCACGGTCAGTATCCTGTGTTTTTCACATCATGAAATCCCTTTGTGCTCACCATAGGGAGTGACTGGTCTCATGGCTGCTGGATTGCAGGTATTCTTCTCTTTCCTGAGTATGCTTAGGGAACACTGGCTCATATTGAAGGGCTTCAATTACTGATGACTTGACATATTTGTTTACTGATATGGGAGGAAATATTTCATTTCTCGGGCTAATAATTTTGGTATGATGATGAATGTTAAAATTAGAGAATTGTTAACAAATTGTTTAGAGGAAGAGGTATGTGAATGAATCTTGAGAAAATAACATTTATAAGGAATCTAGGAAAATGGTTCTGATGAACTTATTTGCAGGGCAAAAATAGAAACACAGACATAGAAAATGGACTTGTGGACTCAGTGGGGGAAGGAGTGTGTGGGACAAATTGAGAAAATAGCATTGAATTATATATATTACCATGTGTAAAATAAATAGCTTGTGGGAAGTTGGTGTATAACACAGGGAGATCAGCCTGGTGATCTGTGATGACCTAGAGGAATGAGATGGGGAAGGTGAAAGTGAGGCTCAAGGAGGGTGGGGATATATATTTACTTAAAGCTGATTCACATTGTTGCTTGGCAGAAATATAACATTGGAAAGCAACTATCTGCTAATCAAAAAAAAATTTTTTAATGATAGTGAGAATGCTTATGACTGAAGCAAATTTATAAATTATTATATTTTATGCAGATGATACCATCATTAATTACATAGTCAAGCAACCATAGTTTCTTGAGACATGTCAGTACTTTCTCATTGAGCTCATCTATAAACTGGTCATGGTAGCAGAGTTGGAGCTTACTTATGAGCTTAACAACATAGACTATATCCTACCCAGTCTGATTGGTGTAAGGCATGACTAAATCCCCATCCTATATACAGTGAAGGTTAATATTGAACTCTGAAATAACTCTATCCTACAGTGAGGCAACTAGTCTGGTAACTTATATCCAGTCAATCTATTGGATCCTTTAAAACAGTGAAAAGGCAGTAGAATCTCAGGCCCATCCAGACCTAATGATCCAGCATCTTTATTCTAATAAACTCCCTATTTCATAAGTACCTTCAGTTGCAGAAGCAATGATCCACGGGATGGGTAATTTTTACTTCTAAGAAAATATTTATGAGGAAAAAAAAATAGAATTATGTAGAAGCTCTACGACCCCAATCTGAGGGATTTATATGATGATAATATGATAAAGATGATAATGACAATGATGATAATAATGATGATAGTAATAATGAGATGTCTTCAAAATTTATTGCAAATGCAAATCATCTGTGGAGTCTTTAGACTTCAGAAGGCTGGGAAAGGAACTGAAGTGAAGCTGGTGTCTTACTGAATGATATGTTCACTCAATATAATTCTCTTTATTTCTTTTATCAATGTAATTTAGACTTAGGGGCCTTGCACATGTTTTATAAGTGTATAAGTGTTTCTTTTCTTTGGAGCACTTATAAACAACATTTGTTTTTCACTTCAGTTTCTGCATGTTCACTATTAACATGTTGTTTCTTAGTCACTAAGATGTGTCTGACTCTTTTAACCCTGTGGACTTTAGCCTGCCAGACTCCTCTGTCCATGGGGTTTCCTAGGCAAGAATATCAAGTGGATTGCTATTTCCTTTTGGGGGGATCTTCCTGACCTAGGGACTGAATTCAGTTTTCTTCATTGGGAGGCAGATTCTTTATCACTGAGCCACCAGAGAAGATCTAATTATCAANTTTGTTTTTCACTTCAGTTTCTGCATGTTCACTATTAACATGTTGTTTCTTAGTCACTAAGATGTATCTGACTCTTTTAACCCTGTGGACTGTAGCCTGCCAGACTCCTCTGTCCATGGGGTTTCCTAGGCAAGAATATCGAGTGGATTGCTATTTCCTTTTGGGGGGATCTTCCTGACCTAGGGATTGAATTCAGTTTTCTTCATTGGGAGGCAGATTCTTTATCACTGAGCCACCAGAGAAGATCTAATTATCAATATATAAAAATGTTGATTTTGCTGTGTTCCTTTATAATCTGCAATTTAGCTGAACTCACTCGTTGCTTCTAGGAACTTTTAAAAAATCTTTAGTTAAATTTTCTATGTAGACAATCATATCATTTGCAAATAGAGAGGTTTTTTTTTCATTTCCTATCAATATGGATTTTATTTACTTATTTAATCTTATTTCTGTGGCTAGGATCTCCAGTATTATGTGAAAAAATATCAATGAGTGCAGATATCTATGCCTTGTTCTCAATCTTGAGGGTATCATTCAGTCATTCACCATAAAGAATATCAGCTCTCAGTTTCCTATAGCTATTCTTTACTAAGTAGAGGAAATTCCCTTTAATTCCTATTTTTTGAATATTTTTATCATGAATATGTGTTGGATTTTGTCAAATGTTCTTTCAAAGTGTGTCAATTGATTTGTCTGATGATATAATGGATTACATTGATTTGTTTTCAATTGTTGATCCAGACTGATAAACCTATAATAAATTCTACTTTGTCATGTTTTATAATTATTTTTATATATTTTGGATTTGGTTTGCTCATAAATTTTTGAGGACTATTGTTTCAAAATTCATGAAAGATATTTGTCTAACATACATTTTCCTCTCTTTTTTCTTTCTCTATTTTCTTTTTTTTTTTTTTAATTGTCTTTTACTGGTTTTATGTCAGAGAAATACAAGCATCAAAAAATTACTTTTAAAGAGTTTTTAATCTTTTCTATTCTGAATGAGTTTGTGTAAAAATGCATGTTAATCCTTTTGCATTTCATATTGGAAAGTTTCTTTTGACCAGTCTTCAAGCTCATTAATTATTTCTTTGACCTTATCAGGTTTGCTGAACAAAAGCAGTCTCCATTGATATGACAATATTTTTTTTATTTCCAGCATTTTCTTTTCACATTTAATTAGAGTGTCCAATTTTCTGCTTACATTTTTCATTCATTAATATCTGCTATCTACTTTTTCCATTAGAGCTCTTTAACATATTTTTCTTGATTATTCTAAATTTTGCATTTGCTTATTCCAAAATTCATGCTGTTATCTGAGTCTGGCTCTGATGGTTATGCTATCTCTTCAGATTATATTTTTGTTGCCTTTTGGCATGACTTTTTTGTTGTTAATTGTTGTATGTGTTACATCAGGTAATAGATACTGAAGTAAATAGGATTTTAATGCAAGGATTCATTTTAATATGGCTAGGCATTGGTCTGTGTTTAGTGTTATCTATGGACATGAGTTTGAGTAAATCCCAGAAGCTGGCGATGGATGAGGAGGCCTGGCATGCTACAGTCCATGGGGTGACAAAGAGTCAAACATGACTGAGTGACTGAATTGAACTGATAGCTTTAGGTGCCTATAGTGTCCTAATTTTTGTCTTCCTTCTTGATTTTGGGCTTCCCTGAGAACTATTTCTTAGAGACAGTCTGTGTCTTGAAACTATTATAAAATGAGACTCTTGTTGGTGTGGAATAAGTTGTAAGTGAAGAGGAGTGTTTTATAATCCTCCAATTAAAATCTCCATTTCTTAGTGGGCCTTTGACCCTTACAATTGTTTCTCAAGAGCTGTAGCTGTTTTCTTCCAGTCCCTTACCCTCTTGCCTTGCCTGGTGGCTGCATTTTCTCACTGTATTTTTCCCCCCTTATGTGATATACAAAGGTTAGAAGGTCCGAGTGGCTCAGTGGTAAAGAATTTGCATGCCACTCCATGAGAAGCAAGAGATGCAGTTTCAATCTCAGGTTGAGAAGATCCCCTGAAGAAGGGAATGGCAACCTACTCCAGTATTGTTGCCTGAACAATCTCATGGACAGAGGAGCCTGGCAAGCTACAGTGCATGGGGTCACTGAGAATACACAGAATAAGGATCTGGCATAGCCTTCATCCCTGGAAAGTAAGCCTTTGTTATGGAGCATGCTGTAGGCATATTTCACATGAGTACTCTTCCCTTCCCCTGCCAGAGACAAGAAGGAATACTTATTAGATCTTCTCTGTGAAATTTTGGTGGAGTTCTAGAAGGAAAGCTCACAGAAGTGTGGGGACACTGCTCAGAGTGCAGCTCTCAGAAATTTCTTATTCTGTGACCAGTTTACACTCAGTCTCTGGCAGATCATCAAAACCAGCATTTTAAGTCCTCTACAGTTTATGTCACCAGAAGTTTCCATTCCAATAAATGTATCCTGATTGTGTCTCTTTGGATGTGTCTGTCTCTCTAGATTTCTAGTCAGCATTTTTCTTTAAAATCTCTAAAACATCCAAGAGTCGTGACTTCCAAGCACTCTTCAGGCTGAAGTCAAAACCAGAAATCTTTTTGTTTTTCTTTAAAATTTAAGTATAAAAATATTAGTAATACTAATAATAATTTATTTTTAAAATTTGTATATCATTATTTTTGAATAGATGTAGAATGCAAAGTTTCATGAAAATGAAAATCTTGTTAAACATGTTCTAGGAAACACAACATGAATAAATAATCCTGAGATTTCCAAATAATTCACTCAGTTGCACAGAACTATTCCAAATTGTCTTGGGAACTTTCTTGAAACTAAGTAGCTATAAAATCCATGCAATCTACCTCACCGTTTAATCAAATAGTGTAAAATGCTATCTGCTTCATGTGTGTACTAAGTTATAACATCCTTGAAGGTGATATCTGTCAGTACATTGTGTGTATCTTTTAGAACACCCAAAATATTACTGAACACATCATATGTTTCATAAAATGCTGTGAAAATAGTTTAGGGGATAATAAATACAAATATGTTTTTGTTGAGTTTTGGGGAAGATAATTTTACCCTCTTTATGTTGCCTTTTAACACTTAAATATGTCGCTGATTCTAATGTAATTATTTGGAAGCTGTTCATTAAAAAATCACACAGTTTTAGCTATAACTGAGTGTCAAAGGGTATGCTTGTTATATATTGACATCATCAGTCATGATTGAATAATGATTTGTTGTATGTTTTCTGTATAGGAAAGAGGTGATCATTAACTTCACTTGATAACAAATACCTTTGAAAGTAATAATTTTATATGCTGAATTAATGATTGGAATTTATTTGTAGTTGTATGCAGAGCTAATTGGTTTATACAGCACAAGGCTATAGAATAGAAACATAGATGATGCTACTGCCTTGTTAAGTATAATAAAAGACAGTATCTACTATCAGGTACTTAAGATACTTTCAGCTTTGTTAGTTTCTCTTTTGAAAGGTAAATAGTACATTTAATTTTTTCTTCAAAAACAGAAGAAATTATTTATTCTGATTACTAGAAATAATTAATTATGAATATTTAAAATTGTTCTTTGAGCTTGGAAAGTATTATCAGTTGTACATTACAGTATATACAGGTACATGTCCATGCAAATGGACATTTTCATGAATGAATCATAATAACACAATAATTAATTTCATTAAATGTAACAGTTTTTAAAGAAATGAAGAAAGAGCTGAAAAGACCATCTGCTAGTTCAACAAAGATTTGTTGAGCATTTGTTATATACAAGAAAATAGATTAGATGCTATGGAAATGTATAGTAATAAACCAGTCATGGAAAGGAAAATACTCTTGACTAACTACCTAAAAAAATAGAAAGTATCCTGTCAAGTATTTTACATAAATGTTTTGTTTTCTGTTTTAGTTTACATGTAAACAAAATGGTTCAAATAAACACTTTCATACTTGTTACTTGATAAATATCTGTGACTAAATGATTTTTTTTCTAATTTTTAAATTTATTTATTCATTTTGTTTATGGCTGCACTGAGTCATCATTGTTGTGTGAGGGTTTTCTCTAGTTGCAGTTAGCAAGGGTACTCTTCGCTGTGGTGTGCGGACTTCTCATTTCAGCAGCTTCTCTCTTTGCAGGGTGCAGGCTGTAGAGGTCAGGCTCAGCTGTGGCACATGGGCTTAGTTGCTCCACTCCATGTGGAATCTTTCCCGACCAGGGAATGAACCAGTGTCACCTCTGTTGGCAGGTGGATTCTTATCCACTGTACCACCAGGGAAGTCCCAACTAAGTGGATTTTAAGGAAGAAAACACTTAGCAAATACTGGCAGCAGAGTTCTAGCTCTACCTACAGGACAGAAAGTTTGTTTCCAGAAGAGTTATGGATTCTAGGAACATGTAAGAGGGGATTTGTCACTTTAAACAAACTCTAAGTGACAGGTAGGATTTGCATACCTTGATGTAGAGAAAGCCATTCCAGTAATGAGTGTATGAGTGATTACTTCATGATGATTAGATTTACCTGAAAGGTAAGGTCCTTGGAATATTGAGTAGTATTGATGAAGAGTAGATTTTTGTCAGGATATTGAAAAACTTGATTTAGCCTGAGATTTTCTATTCTAGGTTTAGGACAATGAAACCTCTTCAGATTTTGAACTAAGATGAGCAATGAACACAAATATATTTTTCAGGATATTGAATATAGCAGTATGTAAGAAAGTGACTGAAACTGATGGGACGAGTTGAAAAGCTACTAAAATATCTTAGATAATAGGTAATAATGGCCTGAACTCTGATAGCAGTATAGGAATGGAGAGGTAGGCCAAGGTAAGAAAAATTATCCAACAATATATCTCATATTCCAGTCCCATTTCTGTCTATCCTGCTAAAATACATGCTCACTTTTTCACACATCCTCATGTGAAGGCAAATTTGAAGTTAATAACACCCTAACTTTCCATCACTGTTTATTCTTTCATTTCATTATGTGGAAATTATATTGTATTTCTCCATTTTCCTACATGTTAGCAGTTGTAAAACATAAAGTGAATAAGAACATTTTATGGAAACCTAAGTATATGCCACAAACCAAATAGCACAGCTTACAATGATAATGATAAAATGCAGTCTAATTTTTAATCTCCTAATATTGTAATTAGAGGAGACTGAATTTGTTCTAAATGTTCACAGAATACTTGTCATTTCTAAAATTCATTTTGCATTATATATTTAATGAGCTTTATGTTTTATGTGCTCAGTCATGTCCAACTCTTGGTGGCCCATGTATGGACAGTAGTCTGGCAGGCTCCTCTGTCCCTGGAATTTCCCAGGCAAGAATATTAGAGTGGGTTGCCATTACATACTCCAGGGAATCTTCCCAACACACATGCAAGAGATTCTACCCACATTTCTTGCATCTCTTACATCTCCTGAATTGCCAGGCAGATTCTTTACCACTAGCACCACCTAGGAAGCCCAATGAGATTTATCAGTATTGATACTTTGCTTTTTTATTTCCTAGTGTTTTTATTGAAAATATCTATGGTTAGCTTCATAAAATTTCCTTGAAAGATAATACCTTGACTCATGCATGCTAAGGGTTTATTATGAACATATAGCACAGACAAATAAAGCAAACGTCAAACTCAAATTGGCAAATAAGTAGAACTCATTACCCGGATGTGCTCTGGCAACAAACTGAAAATTCTTATAGGGATAGGAATACCAGACCACCTTACTTTTTTCCTGATAAATGTCTATGTGGGTCAAGGAGAAGTAGTCACAGTCTTACATGGAACAACTGAGTAGTTTCAAATTGGGAAAGGAATGTAACAAGGCTGTATATTGTCACCCTGCTTATTTAACTTATATGTAAAATGTCAGGCTGCATGAATCACAAGCTGGACTCAGGATTGCCAGAAGAAATATCAACAATCTCAAATGAGCAGATGATATAACTCTAGTGCCAGAAAGTGAAGAAGAACTAAAGAGACTCTTGATGAGAGTGAAAGAGAAGGGTGGAAAAGCTAGCTTAAACCTCAACATTCAAAAGACTAAGATTATGGCACCTGGTCCCATCACTTCATGGCAAATAGAAGGGGATAAAGTGGAAACAGTGACAGATTTTATTTTCCTGGGCTCCAGAATCACTGTGGATGATGACTGCAGCCATGAAATTAAAAGATGCTCCATGGAAGAAAAGCTATGGCAAACCTAGACGTATGTTAAAAAGCAAAGACATCTCTTTGCTGACAAAAGTCCACATAGTCAGAGCTACAGTTTTTCCAGTGGTCATGTACAGATATGAAAGTTAGACCATAAAGAAGACTGAATGCCAGAGAATTAATGTTTTTGAACTGTGGTGCTAGAGAAGACTTTTGAGAGTCCCTTGGATAGCAAGGAGACCCAACTCGTCAATCCTGAAGGAAATCAAGCCTGAATATTCATTGGAAGGACTGATGCTGAAACTGAAACTCCAATACTTTGGCCTCCTGATGTGAAGAGGCATATGATTGGAAAAAATCCTGATGCTGGGAAAGATTGGAAGCACAAGGATAAGAGGGCAGCAGCAGATGAGATGTTTAAATAGCATCCTGGACTCAATGGACATTTGATCAAACTGTGGGAGATAGTGAAGGACAGGGAAGCCTGGCATGCAGCATGGGGGTCACAAAGTGTAGGACAGGATCTGATTGATCAACAACAACGATGACAAATACCCAGATACAAGAGGAATATAATCAAAGAGCACTGCTTATTAAAAATTGCCATAAGATATGTTGAGTCTATCTTGATTAATGCCAATGATACATTTGTCCCATCACAGTTTCTGAATTCTTTAATATTTTCAATACAGCTTTAAAGGTGACAAAAGTGAAAAAAAAAAAAAAAGAAGGAACTTGAACATTGATCTCTCTATGAATATTTTTGAAGTGATTCAGTAACATTTAGAAATATCTTAAAATGTGTATACCAAGCCTTTCAAAGTGGCTCATCTACCTTCATTTAACTTTTTTATCCTATACCTTAACTTTTGGCAGTGGGTATAGTGGAGAGTTATTGAAAAGGGAAAGATGGACCATAAATATTTTGCATTTCATGTTTCCAATTGTTTTAAAATATTTCACAACATTTTTTAGAAATATCTCATCTCAAGAGGGGGTTGAAATGGTTCAGGTGCATTCAGGGATAAAACAATATATATATATTTTTAAAAAATCAGTATATCTTGAATTTTTGAACCATTAGGATAATACTCAGTTGAATAATTCCATGAGCAAGAACTGAATTGGGAAGCTTCTGACTCTTTAACTTCTTTATTTTACAGCTTTATTTTGCAGGCTTCTCATTATGTTTACTTAGCCAAAAAATGCAGTATGTATGTGTATATACATATATATATATAAAGATACTCTGTGCATAAATGTTATTGAATATATCTCTTCAGTGTGAATTGACTCTGAGCATCTTAATAAATATGACAATAAGTTTATGTTGTCATAACTTAAAGTAATAAGCTACTTTAAGTATCACAAAGTAAAGCATTACGTAGAAATATATATCTTTGGTGAATTATATTTTTTCAAATATAAAGAGGCTGTATGAAACATGTGTCCTGGTAAAGCAAAATTTAAAACATCATGTCTAAATTTTACATTAACTATTCAGTGAAACCATCAACTCAAAGAAGGCCAGATTTTTGGAGTATTTATTTGCCTCTATATGACTGAAATCTTTAGAAAGCTTATAATGACTATACTTACTTTGTTTCCTAGAATATGTTTACCAAGCTTTTTTGTTAATTTATTTGAACAGGAATCTCTACTTTATATCTATCCAGTGATAATTCAAAGAAACTTTGCATTTAATTATTTTAATTTTACTTCCATTTTTTTCTAACCAATTAAGTCTAAAAATCAACTCCTGAAGTCCTATTAACTTTATTTGTAGGTGGAGGTAATAAAGTCAAATTACTACAAAAAGCAGCTGACAAATAAAATGAAGGAGGTAATTGGGATTGTAGAGAAATTAGGGCATAGACATAAGAAGGATAAGTCCCAAATTCATATTTAATTAATTTTTGCCATTTACAATAATTCGGGACTAGTGTTACAAGATACACCATATTTTCCCCCCAGAATCCAGAAATCCAATCTTTAAAGGTGAAATCTCAAGATTGTATTTTATTTATTTATTTATTTTTAGTCCAAACAAACCTGTTGGGTCAATTTTGTCTTCTCTTGGACAGGCATCTAACCCCCTAGAATATGTAGTGAGTTACTAAAATTGCTGGGTATAAAATTCATGATTAATTAAATAACGAATGCTACTGGATATCCAAAATGACAGATACTCCTATTAAAATGTGGTACAAGATCAATTAATTCTTACTAGGAAGCCTTTTTACTGAGATTATTAAAGTATTAAATTAGATATTTTTTCTTATCTGAAGGGTATTAAAGAACTTGGACTTAAAAAGAAATAAAGCAGAGGAAGAAGGTTGTAAGCATAGGGCAGAGCTATGTAAAGATTTAGTCCTGCTGTGGTGGTAATGATGATGTGAGACCTTAGGTGGTTGTGAGAAGGAGACAGGGGGCAAGATTTTGACAGGTAGGGAATGACTGCTGGTGCTTTTATTTTGCTTTACTTTTCCTTGTTTCAGTTTCACAACTATCCATCAGCTAAACATTATATAATCATAATGTGTCTGATTAAATATTAAGGACTAAAACTATCAATATATAAGTGAACTAGCAAGGATATATATATAGCTTAGTGTTTTTTAAAGACAGTAGGCACTAAAGAAGTCATTAAAACTATGGGAGGCATTGAGAAAAAAGATCTATTAACTTCTATCACCTTCTCCTACTATGTCCCGTGGATTATTATTTGCTATATAGTTCACGGTACAATATTTTTCTGGAAATTTGTTGTTATTGCTTTTATGTGAATGTGAACTTTTCTAATTAAAATTAAATAAAGTATAGGCATTTCCATTTGTAATTCTGAATGTAATACTGCTCAAAAACACCCAGCAATCTTTTAAATTTAGTTCAATATCGCAGTATGAGAAGTTTTTTTAAAAATTCTGGAAAACTTAATCTTATTACTGAGATCATATATGAATCATAAATCATTTGCTTTAAAGATAATGAGACTTGTTTTCCAAGTTATTTGGAGGGAGAGTAAGATAATTCCCAACCTGGTTCTGTTGTGAGTGAACTCAATCATGTCCAACTCTGTGACCCCATGGACTGTAGCACACCAGGCTCCTCTGTCCATGGGATTTTCCAGGCAAGAGTACTGGTGTGGGATGCCATTTCCTTCTCCAGGGGATCTCGCCAACCCAAGGTTCAAACCCATGTTTCTTGCATCTCCTGAATTGACAGGCAGATTCTTTACCACTGAACAACCAGGCAAGGCCTCAGTAGTCCTTAGCTTTTAAAACATGTTATCAGATTGCTTCGCCTTACTTTCATTTTTAAGTGCTTGAACAAAATAGTCTACCACCAGAGTATCTGTAGAATATTTGAGTTAACTGAGATTCACCTATGTCCCCAGGCAGAAGCTCATCTAAGAAGGTGGGTAGGCAAATAAGTTCTGTTTGAGTCTCTTTTCTAATACCTTATAGACTTTGCCATGGTCTAAAGGAGCAGCTGCTTCTTCAACATTTCTTTGCTGCTACGAAATATTTGCTTCCACCAAGAACTTGATGGATGCTTAGAACTGCTGCACATTATATTATCTTTTCTCAAGTCTAAATCCTTACAGGCCCAAGATTGATGTCGAGTTGAAGCTTTCTGCTCTTCTTATGAAATGTGAACGGTTCAGTATGTTTTTCCAAAACACTCTCTGCCAGTGCTCTTCTCTTTATTGTTCTGCCTCATTGGAGAATTTTTAACACAGTTTAAGTTGCTTTAAATGATCACTCCTAAGGATGCTCAAGAAGAATCTGCGTGTCCTCAAGTCTCTAATTTTGGAGGTATACATTGTTCTTTAACCAGGGAAACAAGCATACAAACATACTAGAGTATCCCTACAGGAAGTAAGTAAGGAGTGTGTTGGCAGTTACAGGCCACTAGGTATCTTCATTAAGTTCTCTAATGAATCTTACTTTTCTTCTCTGTAAAATTAAAACAATAAAGTATGTTAGGGTGTTGAAGTTGATGCCATTTTAAAATGTGAGGAAATATTTTTATAAAAATACTGTCTGTATCATGGAATATTGAAATATTGTTGTGACTTTTTATCATCTCATTTACTCTCTGATAATGATAGCTTTGTTATTGAGTAATGGAGGAGCCTAATTGAATACATATCCCCATAAAAAAGGCAGTAAGAATTCCAAAAGCAATAACAATGATACTGGGGTTAAATGTAATTTGCTTTCCCATCTCACATATTCAGTCCTGTCTTTAAGGATCTTCTGACATAAGCTAGTTTAGTGGGAAAATTTTGGTAGCTTTTCTTCTTAATTTTGATTCATAGGGAATTGAGAAGTATAATTCCAATGGCATTTAGAGGAAGCCCTATAGACACTGAGTATCATTTAAGATGATAGCATAGCTATTCTGCCTGAATTTTAAAATGTCAACCCACATATATTTCATCAGTATATATTCAGGACCACTTGCTGCCCTTTAAAAAAATATACTGGAGCTAGAAATATTGGCAGATCTTGGTATCATATACAACAGCAGAGCACCTCTTATATAATACATATTCACTTGATTGGCTCTTGCTTTCTGATGACATTGTGGAGACCTTCAGGCTTTCAGATTTGCTCTACAGAGAAGGCAGTCAGGGCTCCCCCAGCATAAGATCTCTTTGTTTTCTCACTATACCTTGCTTCTTCTTCAGTGAAGACTGAGAGACCTCATTAGGAGCCATCCTTAAAACTTCAAAGTACCTGATTCCATTCTTACTCATAACCAGCCATTTCTGAATTAATTATTGATGTTTTTTCAAAGGGATGTTTTTCCTCAGTGGTTTATATGGAGCAGTTCTATACTGAATAGCATAGCCATGCTCTGCTATAAACACCAACAGGGGAAATGTTAGAAGTATTTAGTTTACTGTGGTATCATATTCAGCTTTGTCAATTCAACATTTTAGAAAGTTATACAGCTTCAATTTTCAGAGTACAAATAAAAGCTTTTAAAAAAGGAATCACTATATAATATATGTGAATTGTTCTACTGGTTTTTGTTGCTGTTATTTTGTGGGATTTTTTGTGAAGTATTCTTCCAGAGTTTAATCTGCACCAAGTTTAAGACTCAATGCTATGGTAGATCTAAGAAAGAGAGACAGTAATTAAAAAAAAAAAAAGAAGAAAGAAACACAGAAATAAAAGAAGAAGAAAACAAGCAAGCAGAATTTAGCCTAGTAAAAGTTTATCATTTAGTAAAAGAATCCACCTTATAAACATATGAAACAACTTGAGAAAAATCTATCAATGGCTTCTGATTTTTTCTTCCTGATGGTTGCTTTATTTTCTTCTTGCCTCACTCAAAACTAGACTTTCTGAATTACCATTTTTGAGGGTGGAGTAAAATAAGGAAAGGAACAAAAAACGTGATATTTCATAAAAAAAAGTGTGGCAATAACAGAGATAGGCTAAGTGGAGACAAGTGATCATTTATAAGTGTAATATTTTGTTAATGTATTTTTAAAGGTTGAGATACTGTTATTGTGTGATTATGGTCATTCACTATGTAGGGTGTGTGTGCGTGCGTGTGTGTGCGTGTGTGTGTGTGCATGTGTGTGTGTGTGTGCATGTGCACATGTTCATTATATTAACCTTCAATAATAAGAAATATCTTCACAGCACCAAGTAATAGTCTTTGAGTTACTGGTGTTTTCCTTCCTTTGGATGTGTCCAGTCATTCAAGAACAATCCAAAATTTTAACTGCTTGAGTACCCTAGCTATCACTTCTTCAACAGAGTATCTGCATGCAGAACAAGCTCACTGCTCTCTAATTTTCAGTGACCTCCACCTCCTCCTTTGTCTTTTTATCTGATGTAGGATCTGACTAACAAACTTTATTATTGAGAAAAGGAAGAAGCAATTAACTAAACATATAGACAATTGTTCAAATGCTATGGAAAAAGATAATCATGATCTTCTCAGGCACTTAAAAGAGTAATTATCAGCAGCCCTGAATTGTGGAGGTTTTGCAGAAGCCAGTGTAAATACTCAGGGCCATGGACCAGAAAGGGTTCAAGTCTAAATCCACATCCATTGTAAATATTTTTAACTAGGCTGCCCCTAATGAGTGTCCTGAATCTCATCTTCAGTAGCCTAGGGCAACTTTTTGTTATTCAATTGGCTGAATAGAATTTAAATAACCCACTAAATAAATAAGGGGTTTTAGTACTTTGAAAGTCTATAAAAATAAACTAGTCTATTCCCAGCATGAGTCCTAATAATTTTCTTTTCCTGTTTTTGTGATCTTTTGTTTATCAAAATTATTTTTTATTTCTTATAGCCTTTCCTCTATGCCTCAGATGGGTACAAATCAAGCAGTGTATGAATACAGTGAAGGTGAGTGGGATTTGTATCTATTTTTCTTACTATTATTTCTTCTTCATTATGATTGATTTACTACTTAAATAGGAACATGGGATTGGAGAACTGATAGCTAGGAGCTAAAGAAAGAGCCAGTAAAGATGATTAAAAGAGATGGAATTATCTCCACTGGGTAATAATGATAAAAGAAGCCTAGGTTGGTAAGAACATGTGAATGGGACAATATAGTATGATGGTGTTGGGCTGCCCTGCACAATCCTGAGACCAAAGAAAAAATCCAGAATCAGTGACAGAAACTTCAATGATTCATCAGACAGGGACTCTTAGAAGTCAGAAGCAAGGATCCTGAAGCTACACTCCTTCATGTGCTACAGATAGCAGGTAGGACACAGTTGAAGTATTTGGTACACATGGGAGGAAGAAGCTGTATGTTACCGATGGCATAACATCAGAAGACTCCTTGGTTGCCCAGGGGAACTGTGGGAACAGGTTCCACACAACTCTTTTGGGTTAGCAACTGTTGCAAGGGTTACTGTCTCCAGTTGATGACTGAATATACTGGAGCCATTCGGTCTGAGAGCTAGAACAGTAGCTGGGGTTCTGGTCTATCACACAGGAAGTCACTGATTAAACTTTCAGCTTAGAGCAGAGTTGGTGGGTGTGCGGGGTGGGAGCAATCATTCACTTAAGCCTGAGGCAGGGCCTGATCAGGCAGAGGATGCATAGAGAGTGATAAAACAGCCATCTTATGAGGACTGATAAAGCTTTTACTAGAAGAAAAAGAACAGGTCTGAAAGAAACCTTGAATTCTATTATTTTTTTTAATCTAAGAATGAAGTGACCTTAGGCAAAACATTTGACTTAGAGACTTACTTTCTCTCAGCTGCTAACACGTGCCCAACCAGTCTCAATGGTTTATAATTATCAAATGAGATCATGAGGATTGTGTAGTAATTTCCACTATGCCTACATGTTTACTTGCTATTTGTAAGGTTAGAATTGCTTTGAGAAGGTAAGAATAAGGAATTTTTCAGAGAGACATATGACGTTTCTTTTTTTAAGTGACACAATTTCCTTCATTTGAATCATGTGGATAAAATAAGCTCTTACTCTTTTAAATACAAGAAAAGTACTGTGGTCATTTTTGCTCTAGTTGTTAATTTCTTATGGCTTCAGCCTAAGTAGCTAGTCGAGAAAGAAAATTCTTTGAGACATTAAAATGGAATTGAGAAGATAAGACATGGATATAATTTAATTTAACAAAATATTTATGAAAGTTTGTTTTTAAAATTTAGTTTGAAAATTCACATGGATTTCTTTCTCCCCCTTCTTCCTAGAATATCCTTATTTAACATTGTTCATGTGATCTAGTCACTTTTCCACTGTATATGTAGGCCATATTTCAAAACAAGACTGACAGATTTCTGCGGCATCTAGGCAGAATTCTTTTTGGAAGACTCTCCTGTTACCCATTTCTGCCAGGCACTTATGCCCTGTGTAATTTCCATAGAATTACAGTCTTAGTTTGTTATCCTCCTTTATGTTTTCAGATATCACTCTTAAGATTCCTCATAATTTAATAAATAATTCTTGGAGATGGACAATTTATTGAGAGAGACTCAGTGAATTCCCAAAGGTGAAATCTGAAGCTCAGTTATAGTAGTTTGAAAAATATTTTGGGAGCAGAAATTGTCTGGTATACAAAATCTCTAAACTATATCACAAATATCCTAAGCCTTCCCTGCACATGCTGACAGCTGGCATGTAATTCCTTGTTTATAAGAACATGGTATTTCATCAAGGAAATTAATATTCTTGAGATGATTCCTTTATATAACAATAGATATTTATTGTTGACATTCACATAATTATAAAGAATGCTGGTGCTTAAGAAATATAATTTATTATTTAATGCAAATTGCATTTAATCTTAGACTAATATCACACATCAAAGATGCATTTCAGTTGAGATTTAATATTATTTATAACACTTTGCATTCATTCTTGGCTAGCTGCTTGCTTTTATAATATTTTATATAATATCTCCCTGCACTAAGCAAATGTGCAATGTACATATAGAAACTAAATATCCTGATTGGATTTATGTAATGATTTTTGTCCAGTAAACTCTTGAGGACATTATCCATATTAAAGATACCCTGACTACCAATATAAACTATCTCAGTAGAAAGTCAGCTGGCTATTCGCTTTTAAAGTAGGGTAGAGCTCTGTTTGTGACCTTGAATTCCCAATTGACAGTATAATTATTTCAATTAATTTATTCCTCTCCTTCTTATTATTTTGTGGTAATTGGATACACGAGGTGGTAGAAACTGCTTTATTTACTTGATAGAAGCTGTTTTTCTTTCATGGCTTAAATATGTATTTAGAATGTTTCATCAACTACTATTTCCTCAGGCTATGATACACATTGTAATATACATTTGAAAAGCTTATTTAAAAATCACATCATGGTTTCTAACTTATCACAAGCTTCTGGCTAAAGAAAATCTTTGGGTGCTGACTTCTCTTGAAAATGAACACAATTTCTCTTATAACTTCTGACAGTTCATGAACTATGTAGAATTTTTATGCTATCTTTAGAGATGAAAATCTAGTTGGAGGAAGAGGGTAGGGTTTTATCTTGAAGTTATGTTTACATAGAAAAGCATATTATTTTTACTTAGAATGTATATACAGCTCACTTTAAAACTAGCAACATTTTCTAAGGAAACTTTTATCATCACTTTGCAAAAGACTACTCATTAAATATATTATTTTATTAGGGGTAGCTCTAGCAAAAATGATCAGAACTGGGGGAGGAATAACTAGAGTTTTCTCTCAGTCACCCATCCCCAACCACTAATGGATATGATTTTACTGAAATCCAAATTTTATGTATCTAGCTGATAAACTACTATGTCTTACCAATTAGGAGACTTGACTCAAAAGGTATGTTGAGAAAGAGGTCTTTTGAGAGAAAAGAAGTTGTTATTTTTTGATAATATATTTGTATATGTATGTATAATAGGTTCTTACTTTTCATTTAATAGTTCATTATGTGACACATGGACATGAGACAATTATATTTTTATTTATGTGAACTATTAAGAGTGTTTTTAATTAGCCAACTAATAGCATGCAGAGATAGTTCACATAATCTGCATATTTAAAGTGAACAATTTAAAGGAAAGTCAATAAAGTCAATTTGGGGATACTTTTAAATAATATATATAATTTAGCTAAATAATAATTTAATTTGTAATTACTATTGATTTTAGAATGATAATACAGGTGATGCTAGACCTTCTGAATATTTTTTGAGAAGTTCTTTACTTTTCCATTGAATTTTTCTTTTCTAATAAACTAATCTTTTGGAATACAGTTGATTCTTAGTTCCCAAAGTCCATATTTGTGAATTAGCCCATTTGCTAAAATTTATTTGTATCCTCAACAACAATACTCTTAAGGTCTTTTGAAGACATGCACATACGTAGAGAGGCAAAAAGTTTGACTTGCCACACAAGTCTGAATGAGGCAAAGCTCTGCCTTCTTGCATCAGCTCTCATACTATAAGTAGTATCCTTTCTGCAGTCTATTTAGTGCTTCATTGTTTTTATTTTTGTGCACTATGTTGGTGATATTTTGCTGTTTACAGTGCCTTGACAAGTGTAGTGCTGAAACACTGTCTAGTTTTCCAAAGCTCAAGAAGACTGTGGCATGCCTTGTAAAGTGATTACACATATAAGATGAGCTTCTCTCAAGCAGGAGCTATAGTACTATTGACTATGAATTTAATGTTCATGGATCAATAGTATATTAAAATAAGTTGTCATTAAACAGAAACACACATGATATAAATTTTTTTATTGATCATTTGACAGTGTGACCCAACAAGTACCTAGCTTTCTATTTTTCCTAGGGGTAGTGATTCATACAGAGAAGGCAATGGCACCCCACTCCAGTACTCCTGCCTGGAAAATCCCAAGGATGGAGGAGCCTGGTAGGCTGCAGTCCATGGGGTCACTAGGAGTCGGACACAACTGAGCGACTTCCCTTTCACTTTCATGCCTTGGAGAAGGAAATGGCAACCCACTCCAGTGTTCTTGCCTGGAGAATCACAGGGACGGCAGAGACTGGCGGGTGGCCGTTTATGGGGTCGCACAGAATTGGACATGACTGAAGCAACTTAGCAGCAGCAGTGATTCATATTCCCTAGTTCAGAGTTCCATGCAACTTCATAAATCATAACTATGCAAATAATGAGAATCAACTGTCTATGGCTTACACTTCTAAGCACCAGTGACTTATTTGACAGTAGTTTGCTTTACACATCACCCCATACAAGACCTTTTGTAGAAACATGTTTGACTTAATCTAACCAAGACATGTAGCTTTACTATTTTTTTTCAGAGAGAAAAAATAAAAGGAGTTAGTCTATTTTATCTTTCACATCTCTTCACATTGATATTCTTTTGTCTTTAAATGTTTCATCATAGGTCAGATTGTAGCTACAAAGTCAAAGAGTGGCCTCAATCCTATAAAAATTAACCGTAGTTTCACCTGGTAGAATAGCTCTTCTGTTGGGTTTGGACTAATCATCACCTTGGATGAAACAGGTCCTTGCTTCTGTTTCACTTCATGATATACCTTGAATGCTTTTATCTGCATGGGAGTTTTCTGCTTTATTTGAATAATTTTTTAAATCAGATTGCAGTTGTGATGAAATTAAAGAATTTCTCACCACATGGTCAACGTGAAGAATATATTTACTGTATTTTTTTGTCTTTTTTTTCCTTCCTTCCATGGCATTGCCTGTAGACAAATTCTCTCTGTAGCTACCTTTTATCATGGAAAAGGAATAAAAAAAATCATGCTTCTCACTTAAGACTCAACAATGAGAGCTTATGAAATGCAAACCTTAGAAACTCTTTATTAGCTTTGCTTTGGTGATGGAAGCCAACCACCATCAGAGAGAAACCTGCTGTTATTGTTACAAATGATTCGTAACTTTAGATCTAAAGACAGATTTGTGTTTGCAGAGCTATATATGCAGTCAGATTTTATGCTTCCTTTATTGGTATTCACAGATTGGTTTGCAATTTACCTTGGCTCTCTTGTGTTAGATGTCTGGAGAGAGGAAATAAGGAGCTTGAGTCATGATTTCTTCTCTAAGATTTTGGAAGCAGTTTACATATCCAATATCCTTTTGTTTGACTATATTACCTATAAAACTCTGAAAAAAAAAGAAATTATAGAAAAACTGCTGATGTGGCCTCAACCTAAGCAGTATCTGCATAATAACATCCATGCTGCTAGTAAACCACTCTTCTAACAATCCTCGGACATATTCTGGCGAAACAAGAAGTTATCTGAAATGGCTACAGTCTTTTTGAATGAATACTGTCCTCTCAGTTGTTTCTAGATAAAAATTCAATGAGTTATAGTTATTTATATTTCCAAGTTCAATAGTGCATTGAACTATACTGTATGATTTTTAAAAGACACTTTTAAATAGAAGTTAGAAGTATTTATTTTAAAATTTTGATTTGTCAGTATAAAAATCCAAGGGCAGAGTAGGACTAGGGTAGGAGTCCAATAGCATCTTATTTTTTTTAATGATTTTTTTACAGATACGTCCCCAAGATGCCAATATGTACAATAGAGATGCTGACAGTTTTCAAAGGTTTTATTGTAATTCTACCTATAACCATTTTAAAAGTAAATATTCTGCTTTTTAGTTGTCTTTGGCATTCATGGAGCTCAGTGAAACTGAATCTTTTATTAACTTCCTTTTGGGGGCAAATATATATATAGTCATCGCAGTTGACAACCTTGTCCAAAATTTTACCTGTATGTTCAGGGCTTCTCTTGTGGCTCAACTGGTAAAGAATCCACTGTCAATGCGAGTTACCTGGGTTTAATCCTTGGTTGTGAAGATTCCCTGGAGAAGGGAAAGGCTACCCACTCCAGTATTCTGGCCTGGAGAATTCCACGGACCATGGGTCGCACGACTGAACAACTTTCACTTTCATTTTCACTTCAGGTAACTAGAACAAGAGTTTATGAAAGAAGGGGACATATGGAGAGTGTATGAAAGCCATGGATGTTTTAAACAAAAATTGCTGTTATTTACACTTCTGTAGTGCAGTGTGGCACCTCACTCCAGTACTCTTGCCTGGAAAATCCCATGGACAGAGGAGCCCGCTGGGCTGCAGTCCATGGGGTCGCTAAGAGTCGGACACGACTGAGCGACTTCTCTTTCACTTTTCACTTTCATGCTTTGTAGAAGGAAATGGCAACTCACTCGAGTATTCTTGCCTGGAGAATCCCAGGGACGGGGGAGCCTGGTGGGCTGCTGTCTCTGGGGTCGCACAGAGTCAGACACGACTGAAGCAACTTAGCAGCAGCAGCAGCAGTGCAGCGTTTTACAAATTTACATCTGTACTTTTCTGTCTTTCAAACACATGCCCTGTAGTCTGTGATGAGCTTCATTTAAATCCTTTTGCTGAGGCTCTCAGCCACTAAGACTTCATATTCCCTAAAAATAAGACCTGACTACAAAATAAAAAATGTACCTGGCAAATCAACACCCAGCTGCAGGGTCTGTGAGTGATGTTTCATCTTCTACTCAAGACTTCAGCCTTTCACATCAGCAGATTTGATGAAGGCTTTTTGTTCTTTGCTCTATAGATTTGTTTGACATGAGAATAAAGTTCAGTGTTACCATGCTCCACAAGCCCCAATGTTTATTATAGCTCCTGGCTACTTCTTTATCATAAGGTCCTATTAATTTAAACTGTCTTCTTTCTGCAAAATGTCTTCCTTATTATTCCTTAACCTGCTCTTCCCTTTGTCAAGAAATTCTGCAGATATTTTCATGACTTACTAACTTCATGTGACACCTCTCAGAAAGGCTTTTTCTCTGACCACCTGTTACTAGCTCTCAATACTCATATAGTATTTTATGTTATTTATTCATAGAAAATTTTGCTACCTCAAAAATATCATCTATCTCTTTGTTTTGAACACTAGAATATCTCATAAAAGTAGGGACCTAGATTTTTTTTTCCCCAACTGTGTCCCAAGCACCTAAAATGTGCTTGGTACAACACAGTAGGCACACAATAAATATTTGTTGAATAGATTAAAAAATTTCATTGCTGTATTTTTCTTTTTATCTTTTCTCGTCATTTTCATAAACAAGTAGGTTAAAGACATTAAAAACTAGGATGAGTAAAGGTGTTTTAAATTGAAAAGGCAGCAGGAATGTAGTGTTTAGACAGCAAACTGCTGAGAGCGTATGAGAACCACACCAGGTTCATCAGTCAGTCAGTCAGTTCAGTTGCTCAGTCATGTCCAACTCTGCAACCCCATGAATCACAGCATGCCAGGCCTCCCTGTCCATCACCAACTCCTGGAGTTCAATCAAACTCATGTCTGTCGAGTCGGTGATGCCATCCAGACATCTCATCCTCTGTCCACTTCTCCTCCTGCCTCCAACCCCTCCCAGCATCAGAGTCTTTTCCAATGAGTCAACTCTGCATAAGGTGGCCAAAGTACTGGAGCTTCAGCTTTCTTTCTTTTTTTTTTTTTTAGTTTTTAAAAATTTTTTTAAAATTATAAATTTATTTGTCTTATTTGGAGGCTAATTATTTTACAGTATTGGTTTTGCCATACATCAACATGAATCTGCCACAGGTGTACACATGTTCCCCATCCTGAACCCCCCTCCCACCTCTATCTCCATGCCATCCCTCTGGGTCATCCCAGTGCACCAGCCCCAAGCATCATGTATCATGCATCGAACCTGGACTGGCGATTTGTTTCACATATGATATTGTTCATGTTTCAGTGCCATTCTCCCAAATCATCCCACCTTTTCCCTCTCCCATGGAGTTTCAGCTTTAGCATCAGTCCTTCAAATGAACACCCAGGACTGATCTCTTTTAGGATGGACTGGTTGGATCTCCTTGTAGTCCAAGGGACTCTTAAGAACCTTCTCCAACATCACAGTTCAAAAGCATCAATTCTTCAGCTCTCAGGTTTCTTCACAGTCCAACTCTCACATCCATACATGACCACTGGAAAAACTATAGCCTTGACTAGATGGACCTTTGTTGGCAAAGTAATGTCTCTGCTTTTCATATACTATCTAGGTTGGTCATAACTTTTCTTCCAAGGAGTAAGCGTCTTTTAATTTCATGGCTGCAGTCATCATCTGCAGTGATTGTGGAGCCCCCCAAAATAAAGGCATATCCTCACTTTTATGCTTGCTAGCTGCAAATGTAGGTAAATTACTCGATCTCCCTGTACCTCAGTTTCTTTACCTATGAAACAGTAATTGTATGACATGTATCTATCACACTGAATTATTTTTTTTAATGAGTGGATTAATTTATATAAAGCTTTTCGACAAGTATCCTAGNTAAAGGCATATCCTCACTTTTATGCTTGCTAGCTGCAAATGTAGGTAAATTACTCGATCTCCCTGTACCTCAGTTTCTTTACCTATGAAACAGTAATTGTATGACATGTATCTATCACACTGAATTATTTTTTTTAATGAGTGGATTAATTTATATAAAGCTTTTCGACAAGTATCCTAGTATATAATCATGCATTTAGTGGCTTATATACTGGCCACTGGATATGGTGGCTCAGAGGGTGAAGAATCCACTTGTAATGCACGAGACAGGAGTTGGATCCCTGAGTCAGGAAGATTTCCTGGGGAAGGGAATGAGTACCCAACCAGTATTCTTACCTGGGAAATCCAATAGACAGAGGAGCCTGGGTGGCTAGAGTTTATGAGGTCACAAAGAGTCAGACACAATTGAACAAGTAACACTATTTCACTATTGTTAGTATCTGGGTCAAAATATTTGGAAAGACAAAAATACTTCATTTATATACACTGCTGGATATGGGATGCTATGTATTGAAAGGAGTTTGATCAAAATATACAGTTAGTTCTTTGCATTTGCTAGTCAGTGAGCTAACAAATGCAGTGAATTTTATTCCAGATCTTCCAAATGCTGCTTCTTATTGAGATGAACCAGTAACTCTAAAATGTCAAAATCTGTCAGCATAATTTTAGCATTTTTCAATTCACCTGCACAAATTAGTCATTTATAATGCTTTATCTGGGGAGATTTTTCCCCTACTTCAGCTTTGGAAGTTAGGATAAATGTAACATATTTACAAGTAGGAGATAAATGGGAGGAGAAATTTCAGAACCTGTTACTCTGTATTTGTGAATATGCAAGTGCCAATCAATACCTCTGGTGAGACCTACCTCCCAGCAAAACACATATATCATGCACAGGCAGACATACAGGTATGTTTCCTGTGTGTGGCTGATATTGATAAAGATCATGGTTCGTCTCATCTGAAGAGCTAATTTGGCTCTAGGATCCTACCTAGAATAGCATTCTAGCCTGTCAGAAGTGATGTAAGTTCTTCAAGACCATGGATTTTTATCTTCTTAATTTATTGCTATATCACCAGAGCCTAGAACACGCTTGGCAGAGTAAGTGTTCAGCCAATATTTGTTGACTAGGTAAATAAATGAATTTTTCTATTCTTATTTACTTCTGTTGAATTTCAGATAATAAAATCATATTTTTAAGGCTAATGTTGATGCCTCCATATATACATAAGAAATCGGGCAGAGGAGATAACACCCCATGTTCCATTTTATGTCAGATTTTGTAACTCATATAAAAAGTTGTATATAGGACCAACTCACCTATTATCCTAATCTTCTCAGTACTCTGTTTTGTGACAGACTCTTAAGTATGCTCAGCTTACATCAATGGAAGTCACTGAAAACTTTTTCTCAGGTCTCTACCTTAGCCCATAATTTCCCATGACCCACATGTCCACTCTGACATGCAAACTCAAGTTTATTTAGTCTTCCTAGTCATTCTCACTCATATCTTTATTTCTCCTTTGTTGCCTCATTCCTATAGATCTGTAAAATCATCCTGGCTCTGATCTAGGGCTTTACGTTCTCTTTTCTCCAGTTTAACTCCCTCTGCTTCCGGGATCTAAGGCCACATTGTTGAAAACCGAGTGACCTTGTATATGGACCAGGACATTCTATCCCAGGAATGCCTCAGCTTTCATTCCACATATGATCTGATGTTAGGGTGAAAAAAGTCATCCTCATTGTATACACACACACAGACTTTGTTTTCCATATTTGTATTCACCTAAGGTGAAGAGGAACTAAAAAGCCTCTTGATGAAAGTGAAAGTGGAGACTGAAAAAATTGGTTTAAAGCTCAACATTCAGAAAACAAAGATCATGGCATCTAGTCCCATCACTTCATGGGAAATAGAGGGGGAAACAATTGAAACAATGTCAGGCTTTATTTTCTGGGGCTCCAAAATCACTGCAGATGATGATTGCAGCCATGAAATTAAAAGATGCTTNACAACAGAGGATGAGATGGCTGGATGGCATCACTGACTCGATGGACGTAAGTCTGAGTGAACTCCGGGAGTTGGTTATGGACAAGGAGGCCTAGTGTGCTGCAATTCATGGGGTCGCAAAGAGTTGGACATGACTGAGCGACTGAACTGAACTGAACTGAAGGCTCTTGAGAGTCCTTTGGACTGCAAGGAGATCCAACCAGTCCATTCTAAAGGAGATTAGTCTTGAGTGTTCTTTGAAAGGAATAATGCTAAAGCTGAAACTCCAGTACTTTATCCACCTCATGCAAAGAGCTGATTCATTGGAAAAGACTCTGATGCTGGGAGGGATTGGGGCCAGGAGGAGAAGGGGACAACAGAGGATGAGATGGCTGGATGGCATCACCACCTCCATGGACATGAGTTTGAGTGAGCTCCAGGAGTTGGTGACGGACAGAGAGGCCTGGTGTGCTGCAATTCATGGGGTTGCAAAGATTCAGACATGACTGAGCGACTGAACTGAACTGACTGAAGTGAACTGAAGGCTCAATAATGGCAGTGACATAAGTGTTAAGCTTATTGAGCTCAATTAGTGTACATTTCAATTTGATGTTTTGAGATAATCCCTTATTAAGAACATTAATATATTTAAAGGGTCACACACTGCAGAAATTTCACTCTTTTGTTCCCAAATGGCCCTTTATTTCAAATAGTCCTCAAGTGCTAATAACCCAAATTGAGGCATACTGTCCTATAGTAACATTAATTCAATAAATTATTAAACATATTAACATAGACCATCAAGATATGGAGCTTAGATCTTGCTGTAGTTGATTATAGGTATTTGACATACTTTTGTTCTGAGTGATAAACTATATGGTGCTACATTGAGAAGACATAAGCAGGCACAAAAGAGTGTAAACAATTTGGTAGTTTTGTTGATTAAAAAACAAGAGTGTTTGAAAATTTTCTGTTTATATTCTACCTATTAACACTTAGTAATACTGAATGCAGTTTTCATGTCTCCTCTGTGAAATGGATAACTCTAGGTGTCAGGTCAAGTGACTGTACTTCTTGGTGATTTGGTATCATTATCTAAAATGTTTTTGCAAAGATCTAGAAATTGATATATGTAAAGCACTTAGAAAACTTCCTGACACACAATAAATAAAAATATATATTGGATATTTTTGTAATCATAGTTCTCATTACTGTATACACATTTTAATCCATATTTAAGCCTTGATTGGCTCTCTGGAATTAAATTTATAGAATACAGATATGCAGGAGGTAATTTCCTCTAAATTATAATATATAATTCTGTTTCTTAGGGTATAACAAGTATGAATTGAGAGGGAACAGAAAAGGACTGAAAACTGTTTTAAGAGGTACTCTAATTCTTCTCTAAACATGTAATTTTGAAAAGATAAAAATGTTATTTTCCATAATTATGCTTAACACAGAAGGGAAAACAAAGGATAAAAGAAGTTCTGTAGCTTGAAATGTAGGAGTAACACTCCTAATATGTTTTTCCTTAGTATATTTTAAGTATGAGAAATGAGCTGTGCCATAAAAGTGTGGTTAAAACATTCTAAAATAGTTGATAAAGATAGAGGGTCATACCAGATTTACCTGATGGCTTTTAAAACCAGGGTTTCTTATTTGTCTTTGTGAAGGCAATGGCACCCCATTCCAGTACTCTTTCGAGCCTGGTAGGCTGCAGTCCATGGGGTCACCACGACTGAGCGACTTCACTT
Organism: Neotragus moschatus; assembly: GCA_006410615.1. Classification (NCBI taxonomy): domain Eukaryota; kingdom Metazoa; phylum Chordata; class Mammalia; order Artiodactyla; family Bovidae; genus Neotragus; species Neotragus moschatus. The sequence continues at coordinate 120,143 of SJYA01000035.1, read as the reverse complement.
TCACTTTTCACTTTCACCTTTCACTTTCATGCATTGGAGAAGGCAATGGCACCCCACTCCTGTATTCTTGCCTGGAGAATCCCAGAGATAGAGGAGTCTAGTGGGCTGCCGACTATGGGGTCGCACAGAGTTGGGCATGACTGAAGCGACTTAGCAGCAGCAGCAGGGTAAAAAATAAGGCTTCCCTAGTGGTTCAGATAGTAAAGAATCTGCTTACAACGCAGGAGAATATCCCCAGAGAAGGGGGAATGTCAGCCCACTCTAGAACACTTGTCTTGAGAATTCCATGGACAGAGGAGCCTGGCAGGCTACAATATATGGGGTTGCAAAGTGTCAGACATGACTGAACCACTAACACAATTATGTGAAAAACACACAGAAGACTATAATGCTTCAGCTACACTTTCCCTATCCTCAGTGATAATGAAACATGAAGGGTAACTCCTGTCATGGAGGCTTTTATTCAACTCTGTTTCTGAGCCTGAAAACATAAATGAAACCCAAAGAAAGTATAGAAGTCTTTCTAATGAGTCATAAACTTAGTTTGGTACCCAGAAGTAGTAGTTACAATTTGCAAGGCCCAGTGCAAAGTGAAAATGAAAGCTCTTTGTTAAAAAATCATGATGAATTTCAAAATAACAATGACAGTGCTTTAAATCAAGGGTTGCAACCTTTCTCGTGCAGAATAACTGCACAGCATATATATATTTGAGATGCCAGCCATGTTTCTACTATAGTGATGAGCAAACTGTATGTAAACTGAACAAAAATCTCAGCATGAAAGACATAACATATGAACTATCTTTGCATAATAAAGCAATGCACTATGTAATTTATTAAATGAATAAAACTGGGACATCATACAATCATGAAAGGAAAAGTATCTGGAGCACTGTAGTTATGATTTTAAAAGGAGAGCACAAAGGTAATATCTACCCTCCTAATTTTCCTGTACATGCTTCAAACTCATTAGATAATGCCTGTGTACGTAGTCCCCTAGAGGTGAATATCCCTCCTTCATCGGTGGAAGCAGATCTCAAAAAATGTGTTTTTAGTACTCTAATCTCTGAGTCAAGTACTGGTAAATTTTCAGATTTCTTGGCTTTATCTCAAATTTAGAAATATAAGATCTCTGGAGATGGCTCTAAAAGACAACTTAACACACATTTCTCTGGTGGAATTTATCTATTAAACACACACACATATCTGGGGACTCAGAAACATGGCTATGAGAAAGGGGGAAAAAAAGCAACAGCTGAAGAAGTCTTAGTACTGATACAGAATCTGAAGTACCCACTATGGTAATCTACTGGAGCTGCCACAATAAAAGAGGATGAGTGGCCCAAACAACAATTTATCATCTCACAGTCCTGAGGGCTAGAATCCAACATCAGGGTGTAAGTAGGTTTGGTTTCTCCCTAGGCTGCTCTTCTTGGCTTGCAAAAGTCTGCCTTCTTCCTGTGTCCTCACACGATGTTTCCCCTGTGTACAAGCATCTCTCATGTCTTTCTCATGTGTACCAATTTCCTATTTCTGTAAAGATATCAGTGACATTGGATCATGGCTCACTGTAATGATCTCATTTCAATTTAACTGCCACTTTAAATGCCGTTGCTCCCAATATGGTTCTATTCTGAGGGTCCTGGAAATTGAGACTTCAACATATGAATTTTGGGAAGAACATGAATCAATTATTGGGCTGTTTGGTGGCTCAGATGGTAAAGAGTCCACTTACAATGCAGAAGACCAGGTTTGATACATGAGTTGGGAAGATCCCCTGCAGAAGGAAATGGCAACCCATTCCACTATTCTTGCCTGGAGAATCCCATGGACAGAGAAACCTGGTGGACTACAGTCCATTAGGTTACAAAGATCTGGACACAATAGAACAACTAAGCACAAATTGGTCCTTAACATCAGACACTCCAATTTCTGCAGATGCTGTCAGGTTAGAAAGACTTGATCCTTTCTTACCTCACTGATATCAAACCTCTTAGAGTCCTTCTTTCATCTGGTATTCAGATTTTTTAAATATTCAATTCAAGTCTGTTTATCCAGTTTTTATGAAACTATTCCAGGGTTGAATATGTCTGTTTTCAAAACTATTATGCCTTTACTCTAGCATAAGAATAATGATAGTGATTTCAGGAACCTCTTTGTAAACAAATTATGCCTATTGGGATTGAGTGGGCAGATACATTCTAAGAGAATGTTTGGTCAGGGTTTTATTCCAATCAATATCATTACTCTAGTTCACTAGAATAATATTGTAATCCAACCTTCATTGATCTGTTTTTTTCTTTTGCTTGGATAATCCATCTTCCCATAGCTTAGTATACTATTTTTTCACTCCTGCCTTTTACTTCCTTTGCTTATGGATTTAATGGAAATATATCTGTTAAGTGTCTAACTTCTACTGGCTAGCCCCATTGCTAGCCAAATTTTAATTTTGCTTTGCATTCCCAAATGATATGACCTTGGCAAATTTCTTAACTTCCCTATTTTCTCTCTAAATTAAGAATGTAGAAAGTTAAGATCTTTCTGCAGCCAATTTTCTTAACAAACTCTAGATCACAGAAGGTATTTTTCACAACCTTATTCTTAGGCTAGCTTCTTCTAGAACTGAGAATGCTTAACAGATCTTGTAAATACACTTCCCTGCACATAGACCAATCTTTCAAAGAAGTTATGACAATTAACTAATATTCATAGAATATCTCTCTCTTTCCACACACAACACTCCCTCTTTCTCTTTTCCTTTTCACCTGCTTAATTGCTTGAGTTTACAACATTTCTGTAAAATATCAGAAATCTAAAGCAGTTTGATTTTTCTTAATGTATCTTCACCTAAATAGCATATTGAAAAGCAGAGACATTACTTTGCCTACTAAGGTCTGTCTAGTCAAGGCTATGGTTTTTCCAGTAGTCATGTATGGATGTGAGAGTTGGACTGTAAAGAAGGCTGAGCACTGAAGAATTGATGCTTTTGAACTGTGGTATTGGAGAAGACTCTTGAGCATCCCTTGGACTGCAAGGAGATACAACTAGTCCATTCTGAAAGAGATCAGCCCTGGGGTTTCTTTGGAAGGAATGATGCTAAAGCTGAAACACCAGTACTTTGGCCACCTCATGCGGAGAGTTGACTCACTGGAAAAGACTCTGATGCTGGAAGGGATTGGGGGCAGGAGGAGAAGGGAACGACAGAGGATGAGATGGCTGGATGGCATCACTGACTTGATGGACATGAGTCTGAGTGAACTCTGGCAGTTGGTGATGTACAGGGAGGCCTGGCGTGTTGTGATTCATGGGATAGCAAAGAGTTGGACACAACTGAGCAACTGAACTGAATTGAATGTATCTTCTGGCCTAGTAGATATAAATCTTTTCATTTTCTTGCTTGTTGTCTGGTGTTCTTATGCACGATCTCTAAAAAATGTAGAGATTACATCCTCCACTTTCCCCAAGATAGTACTTTCACTTCTGGGACCAGGAGACTTGGCAAGGCTACTGAATGCCAGAGGTCTTTGTCAACTCCTCTTTCCAAGTTTCTTCCATCCAGAGTCTGAACTAAATCCTGGTCTGTTTATTATTTGCCTTGTTTTGTTTGACCACTGAAAATGATTAATTAATTAATGCCATTTGGCCTGGTGATAATGGGTTGTCCTAGTAGCTCAGATGGTAAAGTGTCTGCCTGCAATGTAGGAGACCTGGGTTGGAGACCTGGGTTGGGAAGATCACCTGGAGAAGGAAGTGGCAGCCCGCTCTAGTACTCTTGCCTGGAAAATTCCATGGATGGAGGAGTCTGGTAGGCTACAGTCCATGGGATATCAAAGAGTTGGACAGAACTGAGCAACTTCACTGGTTCACTGCCTTGGTGATATTATTTATGATTTCCTCTTCCTTTCTTCTATTTCTTAGAACTCTTAAACTCAGAGAACATGAGAGATAGCATTTGAGAGATCTGATCCTTTATCTCTCACCTTCTATAGAAGCTGCTGGGAGCACACAGTTTTCTAATGTATCTCCTGGCTAGCATCTGGTTTTATATATACTTATTTGTCATAGAACTAATAGTACCAAATATTTAAACTTGTGTATAATCTCACTGAGAAAAATCAGGAACCATATCTTAGAAAAAAATTATAAATAAGTAAATGTCATAAATAGTTACAAGTAATATAAATGGGCACATTTTGTCTATTTGAAAGATTTTTAATATGAGAACCCTTCCCTCTCACTTCAGTCTATTACACTTCCTAGATTAATGAACAATGCCCTTTTAATCTTCTGGCTTGATAACATGATCAAAGCTGCCGGTCATTGTTTAAGCTAGCTATAGTTAGTTATTTCTCTCTGTGTTTCTCTCCATCTTTCTATATCTCTTCTCTCTCCTCCATATATATCTATACTCTTCTACCTCCATCTTTATCTATCTCCATTATTCAATTATATTTCCTTTTATCATTTATTGGAAAAGTTTGAAAATTAATCAAATAAAATGCTACTAATATTTTTCATAGTAGAATTGAAGAGATAGATGCTAAGAATTTCTAAAAGGAATAAGAACAATTAGTTTTGTTTCTTGAACTTTAAAAATGTTAGCTCTTTAAGGACATCTAGATTGCTTCCATGTCCTGGCTATTGTAAATAATATTGCAGTGAATATTAGGGTATATGTATCTTTTTGAATTTTAGTTTTCTTAGGGTATATGTTCAGTACTGGGATTACAGGATTTTCTAAATTAGAATATTTTTATATAATAGATGTGATAAATATATGCATCTGTAAAATTTAAAGTGAGTTAGTGATTCTGATTTAAAGATTATTGCTTGTCTTTTCAAGCTTCCCAGGTAGTGTTAGTGGTAAAGAACCCACCTGCCAATGCAGGAGACATGAGTTTGTTTCCTGGGTGGGAAAGATCCCCTGTATGAGGGCATGGCGACCCATTCCAGTAATTTTTGCCTGGAGAATCCCATGGACAGAGGAGCCTGGCAGGTTACAGTCCATGATTTCCCTAAGAGTAGGACATGACAGAGGTGACTTATGGACACACTTTTGTCTTTTCACTCATCGATCCAGGAATCGAACCCAAGTCTCCTGCACTGGCAAGCAGCTCCATTACCATTGAGCCACCAGGGAAGCCACAAATTAGCTCTTACACATTTGTAAATCCCAGGGATCATCAAATGGTTAAATGAGTTCAGATAATGTTGGCTATGAAGGAGTTTTTGCCATTTTTAAATTTGTAAAGGTGATATGAAACATGTTTATGAATAAAAATTACATAACTATCGGTCGATTGTCTTTTCTTTGTACCAAGAAGAAACAAAAATTAATTATTCTGTTAAGACGATATTAATATAATGATTGTGAGTAAACTATGTATAATAATTATAGAAAGATATGAATATTTATATTAGTAAATGAATGTGGCATGGCAGTTTTAAGAATTGTTATACTCAAGATTGTGTATTTAAATATATATTATTTTGTTTACTGTGTCCGTAAGTTAAGTAAACTTATAAATCTAAATGTATAAGTGCTAATATTATTATATATTTATGTAAATATAAATATATTTATGTATGTATAGCCATATACACAAAATGATCTTATTTTAAAAGCTTATAAATATCAATATAAAAAACAATAAAATGTATTAAATTATTAAATGCAATTAGCTGCTTATTAGTGGGTTTATGTGTAAGTATGAATTTATTAAAATTTTTTCTCTAAATTTTTACATGGGTGATAAACAAAATGGGAAAAAAATGGATTTTCCTTCTGTGAGACAACAAAAGCTATTCTGTTTCGAGACTGCGCAAGTTCTTCTTTTCAAAATATTTTGTTAACTCCCTCTATGTATGACATTCTTTTATATCAATTTAACATTTCTCTATTTTTGAAAAAAGTTAAATTCCTAGTAAGTTTTACTTACAATTTAGTTTTTAAATTTTGTCTATAACTGTCTCCTAACCTTGAAAAATTATGATTTATTTTCTCAAGTATGTTCTTCCCTCTCAGTTCTTGATATTTCCTTTTTCAAACTCAGTCCTATATTCAGAATTACAAAACTGACATGACATTGCTTATGTCTTAAACTATCTTTGAATTGCCTAGAATGGCTGTTAATTAACCCCAACCTTTAATATTTTGAAAGAAAAGCAATAATAATAAACTTAATTTTGGCAATCTCTAAATATTAATTATCTAAAAGCTATTATAAACTTTTTTGTTTGCCAAACTTAGGATAAAAGAAAAGAAAACTAACATATCAAAAGGAAGTTTCTATCTTTTTAGGTTTACTATTTAACCTACATATTTTATGTATTATAGTTTAAAAGCTGCATTCCTTTCAGGTTAAAAGAAGCATTTGCAAGAGTAATCCTAAAGACTGTCTACCATTTAATTTTGTTTCTAGGTTTCAGCAACTTGTCAATCAGGGAAAAATCAGGTAGCCATTCCTACATTCTTTTGGTCCTGGAGGTTGGCAAAGGTTCTCACTGTTTATAAATATTCTTTCTATTACAGTCATGAACTATGTATCTCCTAACTGTGCATTATACAGCAGGAGAGGGTTTCAGACTATTTTATTCTGATAACCCTTGTTCACAAAATATATCAGTACTAATTATTCTAGGCCCGATGGCCCTGGCTCATTTTCCTTTTTGCAGTCCTTTGATATCAAATGGCTACCAGTGGTTGTTTCATGTAGACACTGACTGAAAAAGAGTCATGAAATTGAAAGTGCTTTTTCAGTCACTGTGATAAACTTTCCCTGATGCACATACTGTATTCACTTACTTCTGCATTTTCCCTCTTTAATAGTTGTTAAAAGTTGCTTGGAAATGGTAATGTGAAATATGAATAAACATTTTGTTTCTTCTAAAAAGCATAATGCTTTCTATATACCATTTCCAGCCACATGAAACCCTCTACAGGACACCTATCAAGCAAGTGGATAAAAGTAAAATTTTAACTTTTTATTTATTAGTTGTAAATGACCAGTCAATTCAGAAACCTACAGTATTTTTTTTTAATTGATTACTAATCTTTTAAAATCTGTGTTCTAGAATGAAACACTGCTCTTAGTCACTAGAGAGACGTAAAGGTCAGAGCTGCTGTTTGTACTCAGCTCCTAAGAACTGAAATATTTCACTCTGTTTTTCTGTAACTTTCAATTCAGTTCAGTTCAGTCACTCAGTCATGTCTGACTCTGTGACCACATGGACTGCAGCAGGCCAGGCCTCCCTGTCCATCACCAACTCCCGGAGTTTATTCAAAATCATGTCCACTGAGTCAGTGATATCATCCAACCATCTCATCCTCTATCATCCTTTTCTCCTCCTGCCTTCAATTTTTCCCAGCATCAGGGCCTTTTCAAATGAGTCAATTCTTTGCATCAGGTGGCCAAAGTATTGGAGTTTCAGCTTCAGCATCAGTCCTTCCAATGAATACTCAGGACTGAACTCCTTTAGAATGGACTGGTTAGATCTCCTTGCTGTCCAAGTGACTCTCAAGACTTTTCTCTAACACCACAGTTCAAAATCATCAGTCCTTTGACACAAGTGATGGGACCAGATGCCATGATCTTAGTTTTCTGAATGCTGAGTTTGATGCCAACTTTGTCACTCTCCTCTTTCACTTTCATCAAGAGTCTCCTTAGTTCCTCTTCACTTTCTGCCATAAGAGTGGTGTCAGCTGCATATTTGAAATTATTGATATTTCTCCCAGCAATCTTGATTCCAGCTTGTGCTTCATCGAGACCAGCATTTCTCATGATGTATCCTGCATATAAGTTAAATAAGCAGGGTGACTGTAACTTTAGCTGTTGTAATCATGCTTTCCTACAGAGTAAAGGATAGGATGGAGTTTTCAACAGATTAAGTACCCATTGTTACTGTACAGCACTGAATGATGTTTTTGTTTCTCCTATTATTTATCTATTTATTTAGTGTGTGTGTGTGTGTGTGTGTGTGTGTGTACATATGTGTGTTTTCCCTGAAAGATTCCCTGAAAGATTATTCAGCAATTCAGCATATCTATATTTGTTACTATTTTTCACCTTTAGTTCACTTTTCCTTTCCAAGGAAGATCCTTTCCAGGAGGGTATGGTAAGCCATTTCAGTATTCTTGCCTGGAGAATCCCCATGTACAGAGAAGCCTAGTGGGTTACAGTCCATGGGGTTGCAAAGAGTCAGACATGACTGAGCGACTTTCACTTCACTTCACTTCCCGTTCTGGTGACTCAATTACAAATTAACACATGCAACATATTCGCTGTTATTTCATCAGTGAAAAAATTCCACTGCATCATGTAACTTTAAAAGATACTCAAAGATATAGAAAAGCTAAAAGTAACTGTTTTGTTTTTGTTTCTTGGCAGAAAATCATGTTGAGAAATCTGCTAGATCTAGATAGGAGATATTTTACATTCAAGACAAAACTACAGTAAAACCTTTGGCTTGATTTAGACACCATCAGTTTGCAAACTGTACTTGTGTAATTACAGTGCTGTCCCACTTTTTTCCTTGGTTTCCTCTTGTGGCAGTTTTCTTCTTTATATACTCAAATATGTTGGTTGATTATGATAGACTTTGAACTCTTTGCTATACTATATCCAGGTTCTTAAATTCTTCATCTTCCAAGAGGAAGAGACATGGTAATCAGTAAGCCTTAGAAGAGATGAAAGAAAGGTACCATCTATTTAAAAATAGCCCAGGGGACAATTTAAGAAAAAAAGAATTAAATCCTTCCTTAGGTACAATCAGCTTTAAATCCTGAATTTTCTCCACTAAGCACGTACTATCTATTTTTGGATTTTTCAAAGTCCTCACATTGTAGGGGCTCTGATATATTTAAATGAAACTTCATGAAAATAATACTTTGCCCTTTCCCTGATTCACCGTAGAATGACAGCCCCAGGTAGATATATGAGTTATGCAGTAAGAGTTTATAAGTTGTTTAATTTGAACTTGAAACATATTTGCCAACTGAGGGGATGGGAAAAGAGAAGTTCAATACAATGTTTAAATCTCCAGGTTACCTCTTCAGCACAAAATGTAACTGAAGACAAAGTTGCTCTGTTATTTTATTTCGGTGCCTCTTAACACTAACTAAATCAGATTTCCTTGGTGGCTCAATGCTAAAGACTCTGCTTGCCAATACAGGAGATGCAGACTTGATCCCTAGGTAGGGAAACTCCCCTGAAGGAGGAAATGGCAAGTCACTCTAATATTCCTATCTGGGAAATCCCAGGGACAGAGGAGCCTGGCACACTAGGGTTGCAAAGAGTGGGACACAACTTAGCAACTAGCACTTTCATTTTCACTTTTCAGAGTTAATTTACAATTAGTTTCAGGTGTACAGAAAAGTGATTTTGTTATATACATATATGTTATAGTTGTGCATATAGTTATACATGTAAATATACATAATCACATACTCCTTTCAAGATTATTTTCCCACACAGATTATTAGAGAGTACTGAGTAGAGTTCCCTGTGCTGCACAGTAGGTCCTTATTCATACTTTATATATGGTAGTGTATATATGTTAATCTTGAACTTGCAATTTATTCCATCCCCCGTCTTACCCCTTTAGTAAACTTAAACTTGTTTCCTAAGACGGTGAATCTGTTTCTGTTTTGTAAAAAAAAAAAGTCCGTTTATGTCATTTTTTACATTGCACATATAAGTGATATCAGTTTTTGTCTGACTCACTTCACTTAGTACGATACAATTTTGAAACAAGAATCATGGTGATATCAGGTATTCTTTTTCTTTGACCTTTGGAAAGGGTTTGGACCACTGCTGCATGTGTTTTGTTTGTTTTTGCCTTCCTTTAAGGAAACATCCATTTATTTTTATTTGCTATAGTTTTTGAAATCAGGAAATAATGCTCAATCATATCAAATATATTTTAATCCATTTAATCATTATTTTTATTCTTTTTAACAGGTGTGATATATTTAAAAGGGAGTATCCTATTTGTTTTTAGTTTTCCTATAGATTAATCAGTTTTATCTACTAGTGTTTTCTTGAAAATTGTTGAGCTTTTCCTTCATGTGTTGCTGGCATTTTGACCAGTTAGGCTGGCTTTACTAATGGGATCTAGATCATCATTCCTCAGGTGGCTGAACTCTAAACTTTCTTGACATTATTGGACTCAACCCACCATAACTATTTAAATAAATTGGATGCATTTACATTTTGCAAGTTGACCATTTCCAATAGAGAATGACATCACAACAGTGCCAGCCTCCAGGATGGTGACTGATTACTTTCACTTGAATATAAATTCATGGAATGGACAGTATGTGGCTCAGAAAGTAGACACTTTATGTATTTAAATGAAAAGAATAAGCAAATGTCAGTGCATAAAGAAATAGAAAAGTATTTTTGAGCATACTCAAAGTAGTGAGGAAAAAATTACCTAAGTAGTAGAGGAAATCTCTAATCTGATATTTCTTTAACTAAATGAGGGCTTCCCAGGTGGTGCTAGTGGTAAAAAAGATTGCCTGCCAATGCAGGAAACAGAGATATAAAAGATATGGGTTTGAGCTCCGTAGCTGAAGATGCTGCCTATGGCATAACTGTAAGGTTGGCAAAAATATATGATGAACAATTGGAAGCATACAAATTGGACTGACTGTCCATTACTTTGTCCTTACATGCCGTCACTATGTATCTTCATACAGTAGTCACACTTGGTATAGTAAGACAAAGGTGTCAGTATTGTAAAAGAAAAAAATTGGAGAGAAAGAAGCCAAATCTAAGAGAACGAGAGTTCTTTGTTACTGAGCTGAAGGAGCAAATCTTTTTAATGGTTTCCTTACACAAAGAATCCATGAACAAAGAGAGGCAAAGATTGGCTTGGTTATACTTTTCTCACTTCTATTGAATCTTTTTTTCTTACATATCTCTGTATGTAGATATGTTTGTGTTAATGATGTAAACTAACAACTTTCTCATCAGAAACTAAAAATATAATATTAAAAATATATGAATAAAAATATATTTTATTGGCATACCTAAACATCCAAGGATTCAACTCATTGTCAGCAGATGTTCCCATTTACCCTTAATTTAACTGTGATCAAGGGAAAAAAAATGTGTTAGGTAACATGCTGCTGTCATGATTTGACACTGTTTCTAGAATAGAAAAAATAAATATCAAGAGAAAATTTTTTTTTAAATGTCAATTTATAAAATGGTCAGTGAATAAAGAAGTCATCGGGTAAAACTACCACTGAATAATAATAAAGCAGACAAAAGGAGGATAAATACAAAATCAGCTTTATCTGATTACCTTAACAAATAACTATTAAAATGAAACTATTAAGAATGATATCATATATTGATCAGTTTTGCAACTTCTACAATTTGGTGTAGGTAAATCTTTTAAAATTCAATGAAATGGCTTATTTTATGGCAATTTCTCTTTTTGTCTTCTATATTTGACTTTTAAATAAGAGAATTTGGATTATTTATATTGTACTGACATCTGGTGGACCTTGGCCTTGATACAGCTAGAAAAAGCAATGATTGGAAACATCCATCAAGGTCCATTGAACAAATCTCTGGCAGCCTTCAAATTACACACTAAATCAAACAGGATGAGAACATTATTTTAAGTTCTATCAACATCCTTTCACTTCATTTAAAGGGAAAAATTGAACAGCTCTTGGCCACACAGAGAAGCTGGTTTAAAATACCTTGCACTTTAATAATGCCTATCTTTGTGAAGTCCAAAAGGTATGGCATTTAGATTGTCATGTAAGTAACCTGATATCTTATTTTTTGAATTCCAGGAACTTTTCATGATAATGTCTCTTATGTTCTAGAATGCTTGGAATACACACAGACACATATGGAACTATAGTGTGTGTGTGTGTGTGTGTGTGTGTGTGTGTGTGTGTGTGTATAAAACTATTGCCAAACTGTATGTGCTGTGCTAAGCTGCTTCTGTCATGTACAACTCTTTGTGACCCTCTGGACTGTATTCCATCAGGCTCCCCTGTCCGTGGGGATTCTCCAGGCAAGAATACTGGAGTGGATTGCCATGTCCTCCTGGGGAATCTTCCAGACCCAGGGATCGAACCTGCATCTCCTACATCGACAGATGGGTTCTTTACCACTAGTACCACCTGGGAACTTGAAAGCAATGCAAGTATGTTGAAAATGAAGAGAAATTTATAAGTTACAAAATGAACTGTCATTGGTTATATTCATTTGACAAAATTTAGTCTGTATTCATGGGTTTTAGCCCCTTGAAATAGTGCAAAAATGCAACCTGAAAAAATGGAGAACTGAGGGTAAAAGAACACTTTTAGTTAACCAAAAGCTATCATACATGAAGAAACGGCTTTCCTGCAAACAAAAGTTTCAAAATTATTTGGAATTCTTAAAAGATATTGCAATATGTATTAGCCTGTCAATTTTGTAATATATATATATATAGATAAAAAAACTTTGAATCCAGTTATTTTGTATTTTCTGGGATGGAGTTAACCATAATTATGCTATTGCTCTGAATAACTATATGTTCAGAAATTTAGTGTACAGATTATTAAAGATTATTATTATTAATGTGAGATTATTAGCTTCATTCCACATAAACAATGGTATGGGACAAGTGAATCAGCATAAGAATAAAATGTACAAATGAGTTTTTCATTCATAAATTAAAAGTAGTAATTTGGACTATCATTTCAATTATAATGAAATACTAACATCATTGAAAAAGCATATAAAATGATTATAATTTTACTCAATTAGCATGTAAAATTTATGCAACTTTGTTCCTCTATGGCTTGTAAACAGCAGAAAAAATTCTTCAAAGTGAAAAAGAATTAAACACTTCCTTAAATATGGCAGCTTTTCGAATAAATTTACCTGATATTTTCTCCATCTAGTTCTATCTGACAGGTCTTTAACAGCATACCGATACAATTCACAATGATGAGAAAAAGTAAATCAGGAGTTCCATGCTTGCAGGAGATTTAGGGGGAATAGATAATTTAATTGAGTAAACATATTTAAGCAGGGATTAAACCAATTAAACTATCTGTTGAGTGTTATAAATTAAGTATTGATGTATGTATACATATATATTAATATATGAGCCATTTGTGAATTTCAGTGGCAGATAGCACATGCACAAAACCTGAATTTGGAAATTATTTGGTGAATTACATTAATGGGGAAAAAGCCACTTTGGGCTAAATAATACAATTTGAGACTATAGGTTGTATTAATTAGGAAACTGCAAATTTACTCCTTCATTATACTGACTGTAGCTAAAATTTTTTGTGTCAATACACTTATACAACTCTACAGTTTTCTTTTATCTCATAATATCAGCTCAAAACTATGATGCTACTTGTCTTTCCCGCAACTACCATTTTTATTGTTTTATTGTTTTCCATACTGATGCTTCTAGATATAACTGACAGTTGTTTTCCTTCTCATTTAAATTGTTTAATTTTTATGAAAAAAAACTTATTAGTATACTAGCTTTTTTTTGCCCTTTATGTTCAAATGTAAAATGCTGAGATATTATGAGAAATGTTAGTATTAGGAAAATAGAATGTGGTGAATGGCTGCATTCACTTTCAAAAGCTATTCCAGGGCAAGAAGGTATTCAGTCAGTTCAGTTCAGTCACTCAGTAATGTCCGACTCTTTGCAACCCCATGGAATGTAGCATACCAGACTTCCCTGTCCATCATCAAAGCCAGGAGTTTACTCAAACCCATGTCTATTGAGTCGATGATGCCATCCAACCATCCCATTCTCTGTCGTCCCCTTCTCCAGCATTCAATCTTTCCCAGCATCAGGGTCTTTTCAAAGAAGTCAGTTTTATGCATCAGGTGACCAAAATGTTGGAGTTTCAGCTTCAGCAACAGTCCTTCCAATGAATTTTCAAGACCGATTTCCTTTAGGATGGACGGGTTTGATCTCTTTGTGGTCCAAGGGACTCTCAAGAATCTTCTCCAACAACACAGGTCAAAAACATCAAATGTTTGGCACTTAGCTTTGTTTATAGTCCAATTCTTACATCCACATTTGACTACTGGAAAAACCATAGTTTTGACTAGACAGACCTTGTTGACAAAATAATGTCTCTGCTTTTGAATATGCTGTCTAGGTTGGTCATAGCTTTTCTACAAAGGAGCAAGTGTCTTTTAATCTCAAGGCAGCAGTCACCATCTGCAGTGATTTTGAAGCCCAATAAAATAAAGTCTGTCACTGTTTCCATTGTCTCCCCTTCTATTTGTCATGAAGTGATGGGATCGGATACCATGATATTAGTTTTCTGAATGTTGAGCTTTAAGCCAACGTTTTCACTCTCCTCTTTCCTATTCGTCAAGAGGCTCTTTAGTTCTTTTTCACTTTCTTCCATAAGGATGGTGTCATCTGTATATCTGAGGCTATTGATATTTCTCCTGGCAATCTTGATTCTAGCTTGTGTTTCATCCAGCCTGGCATTTCTCATTATGTACTCTGCATATAAGTTAAATAAGCAGTGTGACAATATGCAGCCTTGACATACTCCTTTCCCAATTTGGAACCAGTCTGTTGTTCCTCACATACTGTTGAAGCCTGGCTTGGAGAATTTTGACCATCAGTTTGCTAACATGTGAAATGAGTGCAATTGTGTGGTAGTTTGAGCATTCTTTGGCATTGCCTTTCTTTGGGACTGGAATGAAAACTGACCTTTTCCAGTCCTGTGGCCACTGTAGAGTTTTCCAAATTTGCTGTCATGTTGAGTGCAGCACTTTTACAGCATCATCTTTTAGGATTTGAAATAGCTCAAATGGAATTTCATCACCTCAACTAGCTTTGTTCATAGTGTTGCTTCCTAAGGCCCACTTAATTTCGTATTCCTGGATGTCTGGCTCTAGGTGAGTGATAACGCCATTATGGTTATCTGGGCCATGAAGTTTTTTTTTGTATAGTTCTTTGTATTCTTGCTGCCTCTTCTTGGTATCTTCTTCTTTTGTTAAGTCCGTAACATTTCTAACCTTTATTGTGCTCATCTTTGCATGAAATGTTCCCTTGGTATCTCTAATTTTCTTGAAGAGATCTCTAGTCTTTCCCTTTCTATTGTTTTCTTCTATTTCTTTGCATTGATCACTGGGGACGGCTTTCTTATCTCACCTTGCTATATTTTGGAACTCTGCATTCAAATGGTTATAACTTTTCTTTTCTCAATTGCCTTTGGTGTCTCTTTTTTTCTAAGCTATTTGTAAGGCCTTCTCAGACAACTATTTTGCTTTTTTGCATCCCCCACCCCCTTGGAGATGGTCTTGATCACTGCCTCCTGTATAATGTCATAACCTCTGTCCATAGTTCGTTAGGCATTATGTCTATCAGATATAATCCCTGGAATCAATTTGTCACTTTCACTGTATAATCATAAAAGGTTTGGTTTAGGTCATACCTAAATGGTCTAGTGGTTTTCCCTACTTTCTTCAATTTAAGTCTGAATTTGGCAATAAAGAGTTCATGATCTGAGACACAGTCAGCTCCCAGTCTTGTTTTTGCTGACTGTATAGAGCTTCTCCATCTTTGGCTACAAAGAGTATAACCAATCTGATTTCAGTATTGACCATCTGGTGATGTCCATGTGTAGAGTCTATTCTTGTGTTGTTGAAAGAGGATACTTTCTATGACCAGTGTGTTCTTTTGGCAAAACTCTTATTAGCCGTTGACCTGCTTCATTTTGTATTCCAAGGCCAAATTTGCCTGTTATTCTAGGTATCTCTTGATTTCTTACTTTTGCATTCCAGTCTTCTATAATGAAAAGAATATCTTTTTTGGGTGTCAGTTTTAGAAGGTCTTGTAGATCCTTATAAAACTGTTCACCTTGAGCTCTTTCAGCATTACTGATTGGTGCATAGACTTAGATTACTGTGGCTGAATGGTTTGGCTTGGAAACAAACAGAGATCATTCTACCGTTTTTGAGATTGCATACAAGTACTGCAGTTCAGACTCTTTTGTTGTCTACGAGGGCTACTCCATTTCTTCTAAGGGATTCCTGCCCACAATAGTAGATATAATGGTCATCTCAGTTAAATTCACCCATTCCAGTTCAATTTAGTTCATCAATTTCTAAAATGTTGATGTTCAGTCTTGCCAGTTCCTGTTTGATCACTTCCAATTTGCTTTGATTCCTGGAGCTAACATTCCAGGTTCCTATGCAATATTGCTCTCTACAGCATCAAATTTTACTTTCATCACCAGTCCCATGAACAACTGGGTGTTGTTTTTGCATATAAGTTAAATAAGCAGGGTGACAATATACAGCCTTGACGTACTCCATTTCCTATCTGGAACCAGTCTGTTGTTCCATGTCCAGTTCTAACTGTTGCTTCCTGACCTGCATATAGGTTTCTCTGACCTGCTTATTTAACTTAGATGCAGAGTACATCATGAGAAACGCTGGGCTGGAAGAAGCATAAGCTGGAATCAAGATTGCCAGGAGAAATATCAACAACCTCAGATATGCAGATGACACCACCCTTATGGCAGAAAGTGAAGAGGAACTAAAAAGCCTCTTGATGAAAGTGAAAGAGGAGAGTGAAAAAGTTGGCTTAAAGCTCAACATTCAGTAAACGAAGATCATGACATCTGGTCCCATCACTTCATGAGAAATAGATGGGGAAACAGTGGAAACAGTGTCAGACTTTACTTTTCTGGGCTCCAAAATCACTGCAGAATGTGATTGTAGCGATGAACTTAAAAGATACTTACTCCTTAGAAGAAAAGTTATGACCAACCTAGGTAGCATATTGAAGAGCAGAGACATTTGCCATCAAAGGTCCATCTAGTCAAGGCTGTGGTTTTTTCCAGTGGTCATGTATGGATGTGAGAGTTGGACTGTGAGGAAAGCTGATTGCTGAAAAATTAATGCTTTTGTACTGCGATGTTGGAGAAGACTCTTGAGAGTTCCTTGGACTGCAAGGAGATCCAACCAGTCCATTCTGAAGGAGATTAGCCCTGGGATTTCTTTGGAGGCAATTATGCTGAAGCTGAAATTCCAGTACATTGGCCACCTTCTGCGAAGAGTTGACTGATTGGAAAAGACTCTGGTGCTGGGAGGGACTGGGAGCAAGAGGAGAAGGGGACGACAGAGGATGAAATGGCTGGATGGCATCACTGACTCAATGGACGTGAGTCTGAGTCAACTCCAGGTGTTGGTGATGGACAGGGAGGCCTGGCATGCTGCGATTCATGGTGTCACAGGGAGTCAGACATGACTGAATGACTGAACTGGACTGAACTGACCTGGGATTTCATCTTTTAGTGTCCTCTCCTTTTGCCTTTTCACACTGTTCATGGGATTCTCAAGGCAAGAATACTGAAGTGGTTTGCCATTCTCTTCTCTAGTGGACCACATTTTGTCAGAACTCTCCACCAAGCCCCATCCATCTTGGGTGTTCCTACATGGCCTGGTTTATAGTTTCACTGTGTTAGACAAGACTGTGGTCCATGTGATATGACAGTTACTAAACTACTATTCTTGTGTGAAATATGCTTAATATGTTTCAATTTTATATGAATTTAATGAATTCAATTCAATTTTAATGAATTTAAATTTAAATACTCAATGTAGGTAATGTTTACCATACTACATAGCACAGGTCTAAAACATGTAAAATACTTGGGAGAAGGTAAATACTCACAGAAGGATCAGAGATTATTTAGGAAGGATTATAGGAAGAATGGATAATGGATAGACAATCAATAAAGTTTAGTAATATGACTAAAAATGGATTATTTCAAACAACTTGAAAATTAACTAATGATCAATTCAAAAGAACTAAGATATCAATTAACCTGTAGCCACAGTATGCTGCAATTAATGCTTCCAAAGACTTCTCTGGTGGCTCAAATGGTAAAGAACCCACCTGCAGTCTGGGAGGCCTGGGTTTGATCCCTGCACTGGGAAGATGCCCTGGAGGAAGGCATGTATTCCAGTATTCTTGCCTGGAGAATTCCCATGGACAGAGGAACCTGGGAGGCTACAGTCCATGGGGTCACAGAGTCTGACACAACTGAGTGACTAAGCACACACACAATGCTTCTAAGAATAGATTGTACACATATGCAAATCATCTTTATTTCCATGTACCTTACAACCTAACTAGTCAACTATAAATTAACCAAAACATGGGTTACTTAACCTCTGTCATTGTAGTTAAACATTAATTCTGGCATAGTAAACTACAGAAAATATTATCAATTACTTGGTAAATTTAAGAAATGAAATCAGGCCCCAACATGTCAGCTCCTTGGATTTATTTAAGTTCACAAATGAGCTTGATAAATGTGAAACTGTTTTTTTTCCTTTGTGCTATATTTTAAAAGTGCTGGTAATTACATGCTTCTTGAGGATAGAAACTGTTTTGGTTTGTGCACATATGTTCAATTTTTTGTGCTGAATTTATTAGAAAATAAGTGAGGTATAAATTTGCCTTGGTGGCAGTGGCTGTGAAAGGTAACTCTGAATTATTTGGCTCAGAACTATTAATGATGTCAACCTTAATTTTGCACTAATGTAGTATTTAAATTGAACTCTTTATAAGTTTTAACCATGGCATCATGTGGATTGGGAAATTCAAGAACAAAGGGGTCATTTGGAATTTAAACAGATGTGTTTGACAGGCTATACAATGCTTTTCCAATACATGTTGAATTCTCCTTTAATTTCCAAGTTAACATGTATTCTACTGAAAACCGAGCTTTAATCCCACACAGTTTTGTGGAAATAAGGAATTGTTTTAGTTCTAATCTTACAATGACTATAAGACACACTTGGGAAGAAGACAGTGACATACAGCCTTACACTGGATTTCTCCTGTCAATGAATTGAGCCCTAGAGGCTCTGAGTGCAATTTCCACCTCAACAAACAGCTTCTTAGAATCCAGATGCAATTTTACGACAGGGTTTTATTCTCCATACATCATGATCAGAAATTCAAGTTGATAACAGTGAACATAACTTGTAAAGCTGATCAACAAACACATTTTCTGGTTATATGAGACTGAAAAGTTTTCAACATTAAGATTACATCTGTTCCAGATAAACCTTGCCAAACAGTTTCTCACAAATAAGATAGTGATAACTAGTGCAAGATGTGACTGAAGTTTGCTATTTAGGTCCATTCTTTAAAAATCAATTTTTTGAAATATATTAAGAGATCTGGTGAATGTATTTCCAACGATTAAGACAAAAGGTGTCATAATGACAGTCTTCTGGCACCTTAGAGACAGGTAGTAGGTGTCTATTAAAAAAATGTATTTCATTAAGAGTTCAACCTCTGCTCCTTTATAAGAGTGATCTTTAGTAGTTCTTAATCCTACAAAATAGCTCATACTCTATTAAGATTTGATTACTTGCATTAGTATACTCATCCTTACAACGAATAAGAGGAAGTAAAAGCCAGGATCCCTGACCTCTAGTAGCTTATCGTATTATTGGTGAATCAAGGCACTCCATCATTTAAAAAAAAATATATTCCCTGAATTTTCTTCAACCTTTTAAAGTATTCTCTATTTTCTCATCTTACTTAAGCAGTGTAGAAAGAGTAATCTCAGTATGCTTCAACTATGTTTACAAATCCAATACTAACCAGTCTATATAAGCATAAAAGCACTACTTTGTTAAATAAACAAGGGTGCAAATACTTCAAGAGAGTCCCTAAACAGAGGAAAACATTCAGATTTACATTTGTATGAAGATCCCAAGATTTATGAAGTTATTGAGCAGAAGTAAGGCAGAAGTTCACATAGCAAATATCTATCATTTTGCAAGTGAGGAAACTGAAGTTCAAAGAAAGTAAGTGCATGGCTGCCAATCACCCACTGAGTCAAGGACTAGACAGCCTCAGGACTAGACATCTAATCTCCTGTCACTTGTCCAACATTCATTTTAATGCATTAAATTGCTTCAAAAGGAAGATTTGGATTTTTAACCATGTATACACTGGGATTGGTTTTCAATGATTACATATCAAAATAAACAAGAAGTTTGTCTCTTATGTGAGTATATTTCCCTCTGGCACTTTACTGAAATTAGCTCTTGCTAAAATGAACCAGCTGCTCTCTAACTTAGATGCCATCTTATGACCAATAGCATGTTTCCTCATTCTAGTGGGTCACCTGAAAGCATTACAATTAAATGCATAGTCAGAATCTTAAACTTATACCAGTTCACTGCTTCAATATGTTCTAACTAGCTGGATTATGAATTTGTTGAAACAGAGTTTATTGCATTTCTTGCCCTCTTTACCTTTAAATCAAGCACAGCACTAGCATATAGTAGATGCTCACTAAATATAGATAAATGTAGCTTAGTAAAATATCTATATCACTACCGCAGTGATTTATAATGAATTGCTTTGTCAATAGCTGGTATATGTCCCAAACATGGTATTCAGAATACAAGTCTCTGAGGTCTTCTCTTGGACAGAATAAAGGCACAAACTACCATACCTTGGATTAGATATCTTTACTTATCTTTTATTACAAATGGAATATTTGAGTCAAAGAGATTGTTTGATTTTATAGAAATTATGCAATAGATGGGGATAAAAGGAGATTTATATGTATATTATTTGCCTTCTCATGTCTTTACCTAGACCATGTTAGCCACATTGATAAATATGCTGCAATGGCAAATCTGATCCTAGTTCCAGAGAGAAACCATCAGTAAGTGTATATAAATTAATTTAATGCAGCATTATTTACCACAATAATCATTTACTATGATAATTTACCAGAAAAAAATCTATTTCTGCTTTATTGACTATGACAAAGTTAATAAAGTGTGAATCACAACAAACTGTGGAAAATCCTTAGAAATGGGAATACCAGATCACCTGATGTGCCTCCTGAAAAATCTGCATGCAGGTCAAGAAGCAACAGTGAGTACTAGACACGGAACAACAGACTGGTTCCACATCGGGAAAAGAGTACATCAAGGCTGTATATTGTCACCCTGCTTATTTAACTTATATGAAGAGTACATCTTGAGAAACACTGGACTGGATGAAGCACAGGCTGGAATCAAAATTTCTGGGAGAAATATCAATAATCTCAGATATGCAGATGACACCACCCTTATGACAGAAAGTGAAGAAGAACTAAAGAGCCTCTTAATGAAAGAGAAAGAAGAGAGTGAAAAAGTTGGCTTAAGGCGCAACATTCAGAAAACTAAGATCATGGCATCCGATCCCATCACTTCATGACAAATAGATGGGGAAACAATGGAAATAGTGATAGACTTTAATGTGAGGGGCTCCAAAATCACTGTAGATGGTGACTGCAGCCATGAAATTAAAAGACACTTGCTCCTTGGAAGAAAAGTTATGACTAAACTAGACATAATATTCAACAGCAGAGACATTACTTTGCCAACAAAGGTCTTTCTAGTCAAAACTCTGGAGAAGGCAATGGCAACCCACTCCAGTACTCTTGCCTGGAAAATCCCATGGGTGAAGGAGCCTGTTGGGCTGCAGTCCATGGGGTCGCTAAGAGTCGGACATGACTAAGCGACTTTACTTTTCCTTTTCACTTTCATGCACTCGAGAAGGAAATGGAAACACACTCCAGTGTTCTTCCTGGAGAATCTCAGGGGCTGGGGAGCCTGGTAGGCTGCCATCCCTGGGGTCGCACAGAGTCGGACATGACTGCAGCGCCTTAGCAGCAGCAGCAGTCAAAGCTCTGGATGGATGTGAGAGTTGGTCTATAAAGAAAGCTGAGCGCTGAAGAACTGATGTTTTTGAACTGTGGTGTTGGAGAAAACTCTTGAAAGTCCCTTGGATAGCAAGGAAATCCAACCAGTCCATCCTAAAAAAAATCGGTCCTGAATGTTCATTGGAAGGACTGATGTTGAAGCTGAAACTCCAATACTTTGGCCACCTAATGTGAAGAACTGACTCATTTGAAAAAACCCTGATGCTGGGAAAGATTGAAGGCTGGAGGAGAATGGGATGACAGAGGATGAGATGGTTGGAAGGCATCATCAACTAAATGGAATGATTTGAGTAAGCTCTGGGAGTTGGTGACAGGCAGGGAAGCCTGGTGTACTGCAGTCCATAAGGTTGCAAAGAGTTGAACATGACTGAGCAACTGAACTGATGATTATTTACCATGACAATTTCAACATTTCTCAGAGAAGTCTATTGAAAATATAGATTTTATTGTTTCTGACTTCTACTTTCTTTCTTTTTCTTTTTCTGCCTATTCTGGATTTTTGTTGCAGCATGTTTTCTGTCTCTAGATGTGGTGAGTAAGGGCTATTCTCTGGTTGTAGTGTATAGACTTCTCTTTGTAGAACACAGCACAGACTCTAGAGTGTGTGAGCTTCATTAGTTGTGACATGCTTGCTTAGTAGCTATGGCACTAAGATTCAGTTGTCTTGTGGCATGTAGGATATTAGTTCTCAGAATAGGGATCAAACCTATGTCTCCAACATTTGTAGGTAAATTCTTAATCACTGGGCCATCAGGGAAGTAAGTCCCTTTTCATTCTATTTATAATCAAATTCCTGGAAGATGCCTGCTCTCTTGGTATCTTTTGAAAGTGTACATAGCTTTCNTAGTGATAGACTTTAATGTGAGGGGCTCCAAAATCACTGTAGATGGTGACTGCAGCCATGAAATTAAAAGACACTTGCTCCTTGGAAGAAAAGTTATGACTAAACTAGACATAATATTCAACAGCAGAGACATTACTTTGCCAACAAAGGTCTTTCTAGTCAAAACTCTGGAGAAGGCAATGGCAACCCACTCCAGTACTCTTGCCTGGAAAATCCCATGGGTGAAGGAGCCTGTTGGGCTGCAGTCCATGGGGTCGCTAAGAGTCGGACATGACTAAGCGACTTTACTTTTCCTTTTCACTTTCATGCACTCGAGAAGGAAATGGAAACACACTCCAGTGTTCTTCCTGGAGAATCTCAGGGGCTGGGGAGCCTGGTAGGCTGCCATCCCTGGGGTCGCACAGAGTCGGACATGACTGCAGCGCCTTAGCAGCAGCAGCAGTCAAAGCTCTGGATGGATGTGAGAGTTGGTCTATAAAGAAAGCTGAGCGCTGAAGAACTGATGTTTTTGAACTGTGGTGTTGGAGAAAACTCTTGAAAGTCCCTTGGATAGCAAGGAAATCCAACCAGTCCATCCTAAAAAAAATCGGTCCTGAATGTTCATTGGAAGGACTGATGTTGAAGCTGAAACTCCAATACTTTGGCCACCTAATGTGAAGAACTGACTCATTTGAAAAAACCCTGATGCTGGGAAAGATTGAAGGCTGGAGGAGAATGGGATGACAGAGGATGAGATGGTTGGAAGGCATCATCAACTAAATGGAATGATTTGAGTAAGCTCTGGGAGTTGGTGACAGGCAGGGAAGCCTGGTGTACTGCAGTCCATAAGGTTGCAAAGAGTTGAACATGACTGAGCAACTGAACTGATGATTATTTACCATGACAATTTCAACATTTCTCAGAGAAGTCTATTGAAAATATAGATTTTATTGTTTCTGACTTCTACTTTCTTTCTTTTTCTTTTTCTGCCTATTCTGGATTTTTGTTGCAGCATGTTTTCTGTCTCTAGATGTGGTGAGTAAGGGCTATTCTCTGGTTGTAGTGTATAGACTTCTCTTTGTAGAACACAGCACAGACTCTAGAGTGTGTGAGCTTCATTAGTTGTGACATGCTTGCTTAGTAGCTATGGCACTAAGATTCAGTTGTCTTGTGGCATGTAGGATATTAGTTCTCAGAATAGGGATCAAACCTATGTCTCCAACATTTGTAGGTAAATTCTTAATCACTGGGCCATCAGGGAAGTAAGTCCCTTTTCATTCTATTTATAATCAAATTCCTGGAAGATGCCTGCTCTCTTGGTATCTTTTGAAAGTGTACATAGCTTTCAATTAAGCCCAATGGTTATATTTTTCCACTGAGCCCTTTCCATTTGTTATGGCTGTTGCTTTTTCTTCCTCCTTTCATACTGTAGAACATACTGGCTTATTCTACACGTTTCACATATATTATTATGTTCATGTAATATTAAGTAACTTTTCAATTTATATATGTCAAGTTTTCCTCAACCACCTATAGGCCAATTACATGATTCCGCTTAAGCTTAAGACAAATGAAGTTATTGTTAATTATATCCAGCGTTAAATTCTTTAAGACATGGAATTATGATTACATAGAACTATATTATTTATGCAAATCAGTGAGATTCTCTTGACAAGTCATTTATACTTATTTTATAGAACTCAAATAAGGCAATATGGGAGAAGGAGAAGTAAACTAGATTGAAAGTGAAGAAACTTGATTTTTTAAAAAATCTCTAATTATAGTTGTGGTTTGAACTTTGTTTAAACATCCGCTATTTATCTGAGAACACCCAGATAAAAGACAGTAGTGAGGCCAAGTAAAAATAAAACATGGTTTTACAGTATAGTAGAACAGGTAAGAGACACTTAATGTTCTATTTAAAAACAGAGAACCAGAACATCCCTGAACTAAGTCCTAAAAAGTACATAGAAATGAATTGGGACAATAATGGGAGGTTAAAGCATTTTGGCTAATGGTATATATATACGTATATCACCAGCAGCTTGGTTATGTGAAAAATAAGGAGAATATTTAGAGATCTGCGTATGCTTGTATTACCAAATTGAGCCAGATGTTGTGGTAACAAAAGGGGGTATAATGAGATGAAACTGAAGTGGTATAGTTCACTTGGAAAAAGTAACAAAGAAACATTATTTCATTTTATAGGCTATGATGAGTCATATAAGAATTTATAGTCTATTTAAATATTCTAAAATCTATATAACTATTCTAGTACCAATAGAGATGGATAGGTTTAGGGAAGATGCAGTTAGAAGTGATTTGGGAATATAAATATAAGGAAGCAATCCCATGGACTCTACAGTCCATGGAATTCTCCAGGACAGGATACTGGAGTGGGTAGCCTTTCCTTCTCCAAGGGATAAAACCCAGGTTTCCCACATTGCAGGCAGATTCTTTACTAGCTGAGCCAAAAGGGAAGTCCAAGAATATGGGAATAGGGAGCCTATCCCTTCTCCAGCAGATTTTCCCGACCAAAGAATCAAACTGGGGTTTCCTGTATTGCAGATGGATTCATTACCAACTGAGCTATCAGGGAAGCCTAAACATAAGGAAAGTCTTCAAAATCTTCTCCATGACTAAGAAAATTTCTTCACCAATTGTGGGACAAGTACTTCCTTTCCTCCTCTGCCTGTATCTGCCTTTGGAAAACCATTTTGTAAAGAATTTTTGTCTTACTCTAAAAGGGAGATAATATCCGCACAAAGTTTACAGTCTTATCAAACTCTCTAGGTCTGTTTTCTCACTTGCGAGGCTGGGAATCTGGATTAAATCTCTGATGTCTAGAGAGGCTTTGATTTTCAGAAGTTGTATTATTCCTTTGCAAATCTTGGACTATACTTTAATAAATAAGTACATTTATCACATTTATGAGTTATTTTATTCATAGTCCTTGTCAGTGATTAAGCTCTCAGTTGTTTCTCTGTTGGAGCGTGATTTGCTTTATGATAATCTCCTCTACAACATTCTTTCCAGAAGCCATCATGAAGAAAAGAAGGAATAGCTGGTAAAATACACAGTTTAATTTTATTTCCTAATTATATACCCTACTGTCTGATTTCTAGATAACTTGCAAGCAGCTATTCTGAGAGCACAATTATGAATAATTATGGAGTCATATACCCAAATTAGGTTATATTGTCTCCAATATTTAATTTGTACTTCTTATAATACTTAATACAATAAAGGATTATTAATATCATTTTTTTTTCCTAGACTCTCTCACTGAATGCCCGTTATGTTTCAATTGGCTTTACAAGGCTACTTAGGCTCCACAACAAGCTACATGGCCATAATACTCCTATTTTATAGGAGAATCAGTCTTAGAGAAAACACACATGAAAAAAGTTAAATTGCAAAATCAAGACTTGGAAAAAAATTGTTACCTAAATAAGAGACACATTCATATAAATTTTTTAAAGTCAGGATAGCCAACCGTCAGCAGGGGAGATCCAAGATGCTAACAACACAGGTTTCTTGTACTTTATTTTTCCACTATACTCTAGGATGCTGCTTTTCTCTTCATTTTGAATGATGGCTCATCCACACCTTTTCTCAGTCCAAATTCAAGCTAACAGGAGAAAGGAAGCAGGTGACACATTCTTTCTCTTTAAGAAAGCCATGTTTAAGTTGTAAACATCACTTCTACCCCACTGGGTAGGATTTAGCCACAGAGCCATTCCTCAGTGTGAAGAATGTTGGGAAATGTCATCTTTAGTTGACAGTAATGAGATTGGATATTTAATGTTAACAAACAGCTTAAGCTATGAATTTGTGGAGCAAAGATTTAACACTTCCCACTGTTCCAAACTTGATGCCTTATTTTAAGGGTCTTTAAACTACGCACTCCTTACTCGAAAATTTGGACTTAAATTGAAGAAAGTAGGAAAAACATTTAGACCACTCAGTTATAACCTAAATCAAATGCCTATGATTACACAGTAGAAGAGACAAATAGATTCAAGGGATTAGATCTGATAGAGTAATTGAAGAGCTATGGACAGAGGTTTGTACATTGTACAGGAAGTAGAGACCAAAACAATCCCAAAGAAAAGGAAATGCAAGAAGGCAAAATGGTTGTCTGAGAAGACCTTACAAATAGCTGAGAAAAGAAGAGAAGCAAATGGCAAAGGAGAAAGGGAAAGATATATCCCAGTGAATACAGAGTTCTAACTATAGCAAGGAGAGATTAGAAAGCCTTAATGAGTGAACAATGCAAAGAAATAGAGGAAAACAATAGAATGCGAAAGACTAGCGATCTCGTCAAGAAAATTAGAGATAACAAGGGAAATTTTCACGCAGAAATGGGCACAATAAAGGACAGAAACAGTAAGGACCTAACAAGAAGCAGAAGAGATTAAGAAGAGGTGGATGAATATACAGAAGAACTGTACAAAGAAGTTTTAGTAATATGGATAACCATGGTGGTGTGGTCACTCACCTAGAGCCAGACATCCCAGAGTGTGAATTCAAGTGGGCCTTATGAAACATGACTGTGAACAAAGCTAGTGGAGGTGCTGAAATTCTAGCTGAGCTATCTCAAATCCTAAAAGGTGATGCTGTTAAAATGCTGCACTCCATGCCAGCAAATTTGGAAAACTCAGCAGTAGCCGCAAAACTGGAAAAAGTCCATTTTCATTCTAATCCCAAATTAGGGCAATGCCAAAAAATTGTTTAAACTGCCATACAATTGTGGTCATTTCACATGTTAGCAAGGTAGTGCTCAAAGTCTTCCATGTTAGGCTTCAACAGTACATGAACTGAGAACTTCCAGATGCACAAGCTGGACTTAGAAAAGGCAGAGAAACCACAGATAGAATTGACAACATTCATTGGATTATAGAAAAAGCAAGAGAATTCCAGAAAATTCTACTTCATTGACTATGGTAAAAACTTTGTGTGGATCACAGCAAACTGTGGAAAATTCTTAAAGAGACAGGAATATCAGACTGCTTTATCTGCCTCCTTAGATGCCTGTATGTAGGTCAAGAAACAAGAGTTACAATCTGACATAGAACAACAAACTGGTTCAAAATTGGGAAATGAGTGCGTAAAGGCTATATATTTTCACTCTTCTTATTTAGCTTCTTTACAAGGCTGGATAACTCACAAGCTGGAATCAAGATTGCTGGGAGAAATATTAGCAACCTCAGATAGGCAGATAATACTACCCTAATGGCAGAAAGTGAAGAACTAATGAGGCTCTTGATGAAGGTAAAGAAGAGAGTGAAAAAGCTGACCTAAATTCAACATTCAAAAAAATTAACATCATGGCATCTGGTCCCATCATTTCATGGCAAATGGATGGGAAAAAAATGGAATAGTCCATTTTCTTCGGCAAATTTCCTTTTCTTGGGCACCAAACTCACTGCATATGGTGACTGCAGCCATGAAATTAAAAGGTACTTGTTACTTAGAAGAAAAAGCTATGACAAACCTAGAGAGTGAATTAAAAAGTAGAGCCAACACTGTGTCAACAGAAGNTGGATGGGAAAAAAATGGAATAGTCCATTTTCTTCGGCAAATTTCCTTTTCTTGGGCACCAAACTCACTGCATATGGTGACTGCAGCCATGAAATTAAAAGGTACTTGTTACTTAGAAGAAAAAGCTATGACAAACCTAGAGAGTGAATTAAAAAGTAGAGCCAACACTGTGTCAACAGAAGTCCATCTAGTCAAAGTTATGGTTTTTCCAGTAGTCATGTATTGATGTGAGAGTTGGACAATATAAAAGACTTAGTACTAAAGAATTGATGCTCTCGATCAATTATTTCTCTAAAGTATTGATGAAGTGCTGAAGAAGACTTTAAGAGTCTCTTGGAGAGCAAGGAGCTCAAACTAGTCAATCCTAAAATAAATACAACCTGAATATTCATTGGATGGACTGATACTGAAACCGTAGCTCCGATACTTCAGCCATCTGAGGCTTGAGTGGACCATCTGAAGTCTGACCATCTGAGGTCTGAGTGGAAGAAACCCTGCTGCTGGGAAAAACTGAGGGCAGCAGCAGAAGGGAGTGACAGAGGATAAGCTGGTTGGATGGCATGACTGACTCAATGGGCATGAGTTTGAGCAAACTCCGTGAAATAGTGAAGCACAAAAAGCTTGGCATGCTGCAATCCAAGTAGTAGCAAAGAGTAGGACACAACTTAGCAACTGAAGGATATAACAAACTAGCCACTGGCCAAATCCGCCCAACCTTCTATTTTTGTAAACAAAGTTCTTCTGCAACTTAGCCATACCCATTGTTTATGTATTATCTAGAGTTACTTTTTTCCCTATAGACCCATAGTTCAGTAATTGCAACAGAGACTGTGTAATCCACAAAGATTAAAATACTTATCCTTTGGCCATGTATAGAAAAGCTTGCTAACCTATCCTCAACTTGGGGTTAACCTTGTTTGTTTCTTTTAGTCTACAACCCTCACATATATCTAATCTCCACCCTCTACTATACTGCAATATTCCCTGGGTAGAGGAGTTTTTGATCTTCATAGTTTCCATTACCTTACTTTCCAATAGTACTAGTTTTCCATAGGAAGTCTGGCTAGAGAGAAAAGTTGGCAGGACCAGAGTGCTGAAGGAAAGAGATGTGGAGATATTTCTTTTTTCCATTCCCTGAGTATGCTGTTATCCTGAGTACATCAATATATAATCAATATATATCAATATATAACTTAGGTTAATCAGCACTTTCCTCTATGTCTCCATCTCTCCCAAGACTCCAGCAATTTCATTATTCTTGCTTCCTGTTTAGGCCTAGGTTTTTGTTTTGTTTGGCTTCTTCTTCTTTTTTTAAATTTTTTTTTGAGTATAATCATTACAATGTTGTATTAGTTTTGGCTGTACAGTGAGGTGAATCAGCTATATTTATACATATATCCCCTCCCTCTTGGACTTCACTCCCAGTCCAGCCCCATCCCACCCCTCTCAGTCATCACAGAGCATGGAGCTGAGCTCTTTCTGCTTTCTTCCCACTAGCTGGCTATTTTACACATGATTGTGTAATATGTCAATCCTACTCTCACAATTCATCCCCTCTCTTGGCCCCACTCCTTGTCATGTCCATTTATCTATTCTCTACATCTAGATCTCTTTTCCTGCCCTGGAAATAGATCCATCTAGAACAATTGTATAGTCCTAGAATTTTAATGCTTTCTCATTCTTGCTAATCCTTGACTCATAACAACTTGGTTTCCTTCAACAAATTTTCCTCAAATCTCTTTTCCTCTTTTTTCGATTCTATGTGACACAATCATGATTCTCCAGACCCTGGAAATTCTTGTATGTTTTTGTGTATGAGTACATATATTGTCTTGAAATTAAAATTATGATGAAAATAAATAGAGCAGAAAAACCTGAGATATTTAATGACAGGTTATGAAGTTATCAGGAATTATACTGGTTGGCTCAGTTTAATCACATAAGTCCTTAAAAGTGGAAAAGGAAGGGAGAAAATTAGGTCAGAGAGAAAGAACAGTAAAAGAAAGAGACAGAATTGACTTGGGGTGTGAAAGAGATTTGAGCCACCATTAATGGCTCTTAAGATGAAAGAAGTAAACTGTGTGCAGTGGAATGAGGATAACCTGTAGAAGCTGGGAAACCCAGCAAGAAAAAGGAGAACTTAGTTTTAAAACTGCAAGAAAAAGAATTTTGTCAAAAATATGAATGAGCAAGGAGAGGATTCTCTACTGGAGCCTCCAGAAAGAATGTAGCCTGCTGATGCTTGGATTTTAGCCTGGTAAGATCAATGTCAGACTTCTGACCTATAGAACTATAAGATAATATATTTGGATTGCTTCAATTTGTTAACTTTATGGTGATTTGTTATAGCAGCCATCAAAAACTAATACAGAATTAATTCATTTAAACTGAATTTTCATGAAATCCCCCTTATGAGGTTGTTGTTGTTTAGTTGCTAAGTCATGTCCAACTCTTTAGAGGCCCCCTGGACTATAGTCTGCCAGACACCTCTATCAGTGGGATTTTTGGACTAAAAAAGATGCACAGTATGAGAGTTGAAAGTTAAGTTTTGCTGGGGCCAAAATGAGAACTCCAGCATAAGAGACAGCACCTCAGATAGCTCTGAGAAACTGTCCCAAAGAGGTAGTAGGGGAAGGTCAATATATACAATTTTGGTAAAGGGGGAGTTTAGTGCAATCAAGCACTTATTTTACAAAAGATTTTCTGCTAATTACAAAGCGCTGATGACATCATGAAGGGATTAGAAAAGGCCCTGATGCTGGGAAAGACTGAAGGCAAGAGGAGAAGGGGATGACAGAAGATAAGATGGTTGAATGGCATCACCAACTAGATAGACATTAGTTTGAGCAAGTTCCAGGAGATGGTAAAGGGCAGGGAAACCTGACATGCTGCAGTCCATGGGGTTTCAAAGAGTTGAACATGACTGAGTGACTGAATAACAACAAAGATATGAAGAGATGAAAGGATTGGAATCATGTAATTAGTTCCTGAAAATATCTAACTATTTAAAGATTTGTTTCACCTTACCTCCTGAGAAATTGGGTGCAGATCAAGAAGCAATGGTTAGAATTGAACATGGAACAATGGACTAGTTCCAAATTGGAAAAGGAGTATGTCAAGGCTGTATATTGTCACATTGCTTATTTAACTTATATGCAGAGTTCATCATGAAAAATGCTGGACTAGATGAAGCACAAGCTGGAATAAAGATTGCCCAGAGAAATATCAACAAGCTCAGATATGCAGATGACACCACCCCTATGCCAGAAAGTGAAGAGGAACTAAAGAGCCTCTTGATGAAAGTGAAAGAGGAGAATAGAAAAGCTGGTTTGGAACTCAACATTCAGAAAACTAAGATCATGACATCTGGACCCATTGCTTCATGGCAAAAAGATGGGGAAACAGTGGAATCAGTAACAGACTTAATTTTATTAGACTCCAAAATTACTGCAACCATGAAAATAAAAAGAGCTTGCTCCTTGGAAGAGAAGCTGTGACATGAAAAACTTTGAAAAGCTATCACCCAGACAACATAATAAAAAGCAGAGACATTTCATTACAAGTGTCTGTAGAGTTGAAGCTATGGTTTTCCAGTAGCCGTGTATGGATGTAAGAGTTGGACCATAAGGAAAGATGAGTGCTGAAGAACTGATGTTTTTAACTGTAGTGTTGGAGAAGACTCTTGCTGGCCCCTTGAACTGCAAGGAGATCAAACCAGTCAATCCTAAAGGAAATTATCCTCAATATTCATTGGAAGAATTGATCCTGAAGATGAAGCTCCAATACTTTTGCCACCTGATGCAAAGAACTGACTCATTGGAAAAGACCCTGATGCTGGCAAAGATTGAAGGCAAGAGGAAAAGGGGAAAACAGAGGGTGGTATGGTTCGGTGGCATCACTGACTCCATGGACATGAGTTTCTGCAAGCTGCCCGATTTGGTGAAGGACAGGGAAGCCTGGCAAGCTTCGGTCCATCGGACCATGAAGAGTCAGACATAACTAAGTGACTGAATTGATCTGAAAAACTTGTTCCTCCAGGTTCCCTGGAGCACAAAGTACCTCATTTCTCCACCCTCTTCAGTTCAGTTGCTCAGTTGTGTCCGACTCTTTGCGACCCCATGAATCACAGCACGGCAGGCATCCCTGTCCATCAACTCCTGGAGGTTCACTCAGACTCATGTCCATCGAGTCGGTGATGCCATCCAGCCATCTAATCTTCTATTGTCCCCTTCTCCTCCTGCCCCCAATCCCTCCCAGCATCAAAGTCTTTTCCAATGAGTCAACACTTTCCATGAGGTGGCCAGTGCTTGAGCATCATTCCCTCCAAAAAACACCCAGGGCTGATCTTCAGAATGGACTGGTTGGATCTCCTTGTAGTCCAAGGGACTCTCAAGAGTCTTCTCCAACACCACAGCTCAAAAGCATCAATTCTTCGGCGCTCAGCCTTCTTCAGAGTCCAGTTCTCACATCCATACATGACCACTGGAAAAACCATAGCCTTGACTAGACGAACCTTTGTTGGCAAAGTAATGTCTCTGCTTTTTAATATGCTATCTAGGTTGGTCATAACTTTTCTTCTAAGGAGTAAGTGTCTCTTAATTTCATGGCTGCAGTCACCATCTGCAGTGATTTTGGAGCCCAATAAATAAAGTCTGACACTGTTTCTACTGTTTCCCCATCTATTTCCCATGAAGTGATGGGACCAGATGCCATGATCTTCGTTTTCTGAATGTTGA
>SJYA01000035.1:1773-85805 GCA_006410615.1 Neotragus moschatus | reverse complement strand
TTGGTCATAACTTTTCTTCTAAGGAGTAAGTGTCTCTTAATTTCATGGCTGCAGTCACCATCTGCAGTGATTTTGGAGCCCAATAAATAAAGTCTGACACTGTTTCTACTGTTTCCCCATCTATTTCCCATGAAGTGATGGGACCAGATGCCATGATCTTCGTTTTCTGAATGTTGAGCTTTAAATCAAATTTTTCACTCTCTTCTTTCACTTTCATCAAGAAGCTTTTCAGTTCCTCTTCACTTTCTGCCATAGGGTGGTGTCATCTGCATATCTGAGGTTATTGATATTTTTCCTGGAAATCTTGGTTCCAGCTTGTGCTTCTTCCAGCCCAGCGTTTCTCATGATATCTGCATAGAAGTTAAATAAGCAGGTGACAATATACAGTCTTGACATACTCCTTTTCCTATTTGGAACCAGTCTGTTGTTCCATGTCCAGTTCTAACTGTTGCTTCCTGACCTGCTTATAGGTTTCTCAAGAGGCAGGTCAGATAGTCTGGTATTCCCATCTCTTTCAGAATTTTCCACAGTTTATTGTGATCCAAATAGTCAAAGGCTTTGGCATAGTCAATAAAGCAGAAATAGATGTTTTTCTGGAAGGTCAAAGCTATAGCAGCACAGGATTCAGTCTCAGTAGAGACAGATGGCAAATGCCCTTAATGAGCACCATTTTTTAGTTTATGATTTCCTAGGCAAGAATACTGGAGTGGGGTTGCCATTTCCTTCTCCAGGGGATCTTCCTGACCCAATAATCAAACCCATGTCTCCTGCACTGTCANGAAGGTCAAAGCTATAGCAGCACAGGATTCAGTCTCAGTAGAGACAGATGGCAAATGCCCTTAATGAGCACCATTTTTTAGTTTATGATTTCCTAGGCAAGAATACTGGAGTGGGGTTGCCATTTCCTTCTCCAGGGGATCTTCCTGACCCAATAATCAAACCCATGTCTCCTGCACTGTCAGGCAGATTCTTTACTGCTGAGCCATAAGGCAAGCCAATGTGAAGTTACACGTAAACCAACCAACCAACAAAAATAATCATCAAGGTTTTTTTTTACTATTTATTCCTTATGTGAAACTGAAAATTATACTCACAAAGCAGTTGAGTTATAAACATTAAGGTTAAGTTCAAATCAAAGTGTTATTTAAAAATATCCATGTTTGTGAAGAGCTACCATACAACAAAAGGGACTGGATGGAGTAATGGTCAAGGGAAAGAAAAACAATTAGTGAGTCACAGAGTAGGGTTGGTGGAAAGTAGAGGACAGAATTAATTCAAAGTTTGTATACGGAGAAAATAGTGCAAAATGTAGAGTGAAAAGCAAATAAAAGGGAGATGTTTAAAAGAACAAAAAAAAGAGAGAGAGAGAGTAAAAAAAGAAAAGACTGAAGACAGGAAGGAGAGATGAATAAAATAATGGAAATAAAGTGAAAAGATAAAATATTGAAGGTTCAAGAGGTGGAACTAATAAAGAAAAATTTTGTGTGTGACTCACCTGCAAAAAACCCTTAATTCCAAACACCTTTACTTAATTCCTATACTGACTCTAATCTTTCTTTTCTGAACTTCTTTATTAATAGCACAAGAGACCGACTATCTTTGGCCCCTTCCCCCTTCATTCTGGCTCAATTTTTGTGTCCTCATCTCAAATTCTCCCGCTTACTCCCCTCCAAACTACCACTTTTTTCTTACATCTTATTTGGTGGATTTAGGCTTTCTTTTTTAGCAGCATTGTTTTACCTTAGGGTACTTTCTTACCCACATGTTTTAGGGGTTCTCCTGCCAATAATCAAATCCTTGTTTTATTGCACTTTGCTTTGTTGCACTTGGCAGAAATCACATTTTTTACAAAGATATTTGTGGCAACCCTGCATCCAGCAAGTCTGTCTGTGCCATTTTTTCTAGCAGCATTTGCTCACGTTATGTCTCTATCTCACACTCTGGTAATTCTCACAATACTTTAAACTTTTTTGTTTTGATTATAGTTGTTATGGTGACCTGTGGTCAATGATCTTTGATGTTACTATTTAAATTTTTTTTTTTTAGGGTACCAATCTCACACCATACCTGTATACATGGCAAATTTAATGAATAAATGTGTGTGTTCTGACTACTCGACCCTTCTCTTATTTCTTTCCCTCTCTTCAGGCTTTACAATTCCCTGAGCTACAGCAATGCTGAAATTAAGCCAGTTAACAGCCCTACAATGGCTTTTAAGTATGAAAGTGAAAGAGTCACACATCTCTCATTATATCAAAAGCTAGAAATGATTAAACTTACTGAGGAAGGCATGTTAAAAATCAAGATATGTCAAAACCTAGGCCTCTTGTACCAAATTGAAAACGAAGCTATGGATGCAAAGGAAAAGTTTTTGAGGGAATTTAACGGGCTGCTCCGATGAACACCTGAGTGATAAGAAAGAAAAAAAAAAAAAAAAAAAACCCTCATTGCTCACATTGAAAAAGTTGTACTGGTCTGGATAGAAGATCAATATAGACAAAACATTCTTTTAAACTGAAGCCTAATCCTGAGCAAGCCCCCTTAACATTCTTCAATTCTGTGAAGGCTGAAAGGGTTGCAGAAGAAAATTTGAAGCTAGCAGAAGTTGATTCATGAGGTTAAGGAGAAAAGCCTTATAACATCAAAGAGCAAGACGCAGCTGCAAGTACTGTGTAGAAGCTGCAGCAAGTTATCAGAAGATTTAACTAAAATAATTAATGAAGGAGGCTACACTAAACAACAGATTTTTGGAAGGTGATGACATCTGGGACTTCCACAACTAGAGAAGGGAAGTGAATGCCTGGATTCAAAGCTTCAAAAATAGACTGACTCCTGTTAAGAGTTAATTCAGTAATGCAACTGGTGAGTTTTAAGCTGAAATCACTGATTATTTACCATTCTAGAACCCTCAAGAATTATGCTGAATCAGCTCTTCCTAAGTTCTGTTAAAGGACCAACAAAGCCTGGATGACAACACATCTGTTTACAGAATAGTTTATTGAATATGTTAAGCCTAATGTTCAGATCTACTAATTAGACAGAAAAATATTTCTTTCAAAATTTTATCAAGGGGGGCAGTCCTAAGATGGCAGAGGAATAGAACAGGGAGACCACTTTCTCCCCCACAAATTCATCAAAAGAGCATTTAAATGTTGAGTAAATTCCACAAAACAACTTCTGAATGCCGGTAGAGGACATCAGGCACCCAGAAAAGCAGCTCATTGTCTTTGAAAAGAGTCATCATCTGTCTGAGAAGGTACTCCAGTTCTACACCCAGAAAACTGAACAGCACACACGGGAGAGGCGATAAGTCGCAGCAACCACGCTTGCCAAACACCTGAGCTACTCGGACCTGGGAAAGTCACAAAACGCAGGCCCAACTGAGTCTGTGCCTCTGAGTGCCTGAGCCTGAGCGGCTTGGACCTGGGAGGTGCATGCAGCCCAGGGCTGGCCTCAGATGGTTCCTGGCGGAGCAACCTAGAGCCTGAGCTGTGTGCACCTTGAGCGGGGGCAGGCCCAGTGTGGCTGAGACACTGCAAGCACATGCCAGTGTTATTTGTTTGCAGCGTCCCTCCCTCCCCACAGCGCGACTGAACAAGTGAGCCTAAAAAAAGTGTTCACCACTGTCTGCCTTGTGTCAAGGCAGAAACCAGACACTGAAGCTACCAGCAAAGAAAAGGAGCGAAAACAGAGGGAACCGCCTTGGAAGTGACAGTGCAATAGATTTAAACCCTGTCATTAGTACTGACTACATAGGAAGGGGCCTATAGATCTTGAGAAATATAGGCTGGACAAAGGAACTATCCGAAAATGAACTGACCCCACACTGCCCACAACACCAGAGAAAGTCCTAGATATATCTTTATTATTTTTACAATCATTCATTTGCTCCTTTTCTTTTTCTTTTTTTAACTTTTTAAAATTTTTAAGTCCTCTATTACTCCTTTAATTTTCATTTTTATAACCTACTATTACTTTTCAAGAAAGAGCCTATTTTTAAAGCAAACCTCACATATATATATGTATGTATGTATAGATATACATACATATACTTTAATAATTCTTGTGACTTTGTTTTTTCTTCTTCTTCTTTTCTTTAATATTGTATTTTTGAAAATCCAGCCTCTACTCTATATTTTTAATCTTTGCTTTTTGGCATTTGTTATCAATTTTCTACCTTCAAAAACCCAATCTTCAGTACCCATTTTTACTTGAGAGTGAGATTACTGACTTGACTGCTTTCTCCTCCTTTTGACTTTCCTTTTTCTCGACCAGGTTGCCTCTGTCTCCTCCCTCCCCCTTCTCTTCTCCACCCAACTCTGTGAATCTCTGTGTGTTCCAGATGATGGAGAACACTTAGGGAACTGATGACTGGCTGGATCTGTCTCTCTCCTTTTCATTCCCCCCTTTTATCTTCCTGGCCACCTCTGTCTCCTTCCTCCCTCTCCTCTTCTCTGTATAACTCCGTGAACATCTCTGAGCAGTTCAGACTGTGGAGCACACATAAAGAAGTGATTACTGGCTAGCTTGCTCTCTCCTCTTTTGATTCCACCTCATCTCATTCGAGTCACCTCTAGTTCCCTCCTCTCTCTTCCCTTATCCATGTCACCCTGTGAATCTCTTTGGGTGTCCCTCACTGTGGAGAAACTTTTCATCTTTAACCTAGCTGTTTTATCAACAGTGCTGTATAGAAGGAGAACTCTTGAGACTACTGTAAAAATAAGACTGAAAACCAGAAGCAGGAGACTTAAGTCCAAATCCTGAGAACATCACAGAACTCCTGACTCCAGGGAACATTAATCAATAGGAGCTAATCAAACCCCTCCATACCTACACTGAAACCAGGCACCATCCAAAGGCCAACAAGTTCCAGAGCAAGACATACCATGCAAATTCTCCAGCAACACAAGAACACACCCTGAGCTTCAATATACAGGCTTCCCAAAGTTACTCTAAAACCATTGACATCTCATAACTCATTACTGGACACTTCATTGCACTCCAAAGAGAAGAAATCCAGCTCCACCCATGAGAACACTGACACAAGCTTTCCTAGCCAACAAACCTTGACAAACCACTGATACAACCCTACCCACAGCGAGGAAATTGCACAATAAAGAGAACTCCACAAACTGCCAGAATACAAAAAAGTGAAAGAAAAGTTGCTCAGTTGTGTCCAACTCTTTGGGAACCCATGGACTGTAGCCTACCAGGCTCCTACGTCCATGGGATTTTCCAGGCAAGAGTACTGGAGTGGGTTGCCATTTCCTTCTCCAGGGGATCTTTCAATCCAGGGATCAAACCCGGGTCTCCTGCATTGCAGGCAGATGCTTTACCATCTGAGCCACCAGGGAAGACTACAATACAGAAAGGCCACCCCAAATGCAGCAATATAAACAAGATGAAGAGACAGAGAAATACCCAGCAGGTAAAGGAACAGGATAAATGCCCACCAAAACAAACAAAAGAGGAAGAGATAGGGAATCTACCTGATAAAGAATTCCAAATAATGATAGTGAAACTGATCCAAAATCTTGAAATAAAAATGGAATCACAGATAAATAGCCTGGAGACAAGGACGGAGAAGATGAAAGAAAGGCTTAACAAGGTCCTAGAAGAAATAAAAAAGAGTTAATCAGCTCAGCTCAGTCACTCAGTCGTGTTTGACTCTTTGCGACCCCATGAAGCATAGCACGCCAGGACTCCTTGTCCATCACCAACTCCAGGGGGTTCACTCAGACTCACGCCCATTGAGTCGGTGATGCCATCCAGCCATCTCATCCTCTGTCTTCACCGTCTCCTCCTGCCCCAATCCCTCCCAGCATCAGAGGCTTTTCCAATGAGTCAACTCTTCGCATGAGGTGGNGGCCTCAAACAATCACATATGCAGCTGTATGAGTCCTGCAGGAAGGCTAGAAAGCCATCAGAGGGATTTTTGGATTCAAACACTCTTTCAAATGCAGAAGACTAAAGCCCTGAGTTGACTTTTTCCAGAGAATGTCATAAGAGTGGAAAAGCAGGCAGATTCTTATTTTTGGAGGGTACATGCTCAGGAAATGCCAGGGAGAAAACCTGAGATTTGACTCGTCCTTGCCCTCAAATCTCTGCCGCATGACCTTGTCATGGGTGGGATTCCTCACGCTGGCTCCCGGCAATTCTCCCAAATCATCCCACCTTCTCCCTCTTCCACAGAGTCCAAATGTNGTCATAAGAGTGGAAAAGCAGGCAGATTCTTATTTTTGGAGGGTACATGCTCAGGAAATGCCAGGGAGAAAACCTGAGATTTGACTCGTCCTTGCCCTCAAATCTCTGCCGCATGACCTTGTCATGGGTGGGATTCCTCACGCTGGCTCCCGGCAATTCTCCCAAATCATCCCACCTTCTCCCTCTTCCACAGAGTCCAAATGTCTATTCTATACATCTGTGTCTCTTTTGCTGTCTTGCATACAGGGTTATTGTTACCATCTTTCTAAATTCCATATATATGTGTTAGCATACTGTATTGGTGTTTTTCTTTCTGGCTTACTTCACTCTGTATAATCGGCTCCAGTCTGGATATCTTTAACACTTTACTGAAGAAATGTTCTATCATATTGGAAGACACATAAAAATTGATTTTTAAGTGTATATCAATAAAATCTGCCTAATATTTAAATATGAAATAATAGTAACTGGACAAAATAAATTCAGTAGATTGATTTTTGTGTTTATTAAAAGTAAGCAATTTAAAACCTCATGTCATAAATGAGACTATATAAT
Organism: Neotragus moschatus; assembly: GCA_006410615.1. Taxonomy (NCBI): domain Eukaryota; kingdom Metazoa; phylum Chordata; class Mammalia; order Artiodactyla; family Bovidae; genus Neotragus; species Neotragus moschatus. The sequence continues at coordinate 79,046 of SJYA01000035.1, read as the reverse complement.
CTCCATTCATAATGAGATCATCTTGCTCAAATAGTACATTTAAAACTTAACTTTATGCTGCTGTATTCTTGTAACTCTTTTTTTGTTTGTTTGCTTTTTAGACTCAAAAATCTATAACACCTTTATTTTTGGAAAAAAAGTTATTTTTGTTTTTATTATGCTGTCTTCCTTTCCTCTCTCCCTTTCACTAACAAATATTTGTAGAATGGTGTTGTAGATCAGATACTCTGATAGGCTTTTTGGAAACTATACGGTATGGTCCTTACTATTAGGAAGTCATCTATTGACAACCTAGAGAGGGAATATATAAACACCAGTTATCTTTCTAATTTTTACCGGCAGAACACACACACACACAAATGCACAGAGGGATACACTACTTTGGGGATGGGGATTCTAATCCTTGGAGTAATGTAAAATTACAAACACAAAATTAAGTACAGAGACTTGAAAAGATATGAGCACATGATACCCTTGAAGCTTAACATTTTCATCAACAGCTTTCACGTCAATCCATCTCTACTTATATGAGCCAGGGTGAGTGAGTGATGGATATGTGTGTGTGCATTGGTAAATAGAGATCTTCTTAGTAGAAACCACAATGACATTAGCATTGAAATTCTTTTAAATGTGATATAATATGTTGAATGAACGCTCAGTAACTGTAGGCTATACTGTGCTCTAAATATAGTTCCTGAGCAAATAGTTCTAGAGTAAGCACACTTAAAGCTATGTTAAGGCTATGGTTTTTCCATTAGTCAGGTACAGATGCAAGAGTTGGGCCATAAAGAATACTGAACACTGAAGAACTGATGCTTTCGAAATATGCTGGAGAAGACTTGTGAGCATCACTTGGACTGCAAGGAGATCAAACCAGTCAATTCTGAGGGAGATCAACCCTTGAGAGACTTGGAAATACTTGCTGAACCTGAAGGTCCAATACTTTGGCCATTTGACAGGAAGAGTTGACTCACTGGAAAAGACCTTGATGCTGGGAAAGATTGAAAGCAAAAGGAGACAGGGGTGGCAGAGGATGAGAGGATTAGATAGCATCACCGACTCAATGGACATGAATCTGAGTAAATTCCAGAATATAGTGGAGGACAGAAGAACCTGATTTGCTGCAGTCCATGGAGTTGCAGAGTTGAACACAACTTAGTGACTGAACACAACAACAAAACACACTCAATTTTTATCTTTCAGACCCTTTCAGCTAATAATTTAAGAAAAAAAAATCTTAACATTATATTCAATCCTATCCTAACTAGGGCTTCCCTGTTGGCTCAGTTGGTAAAGAATCTGCCTGCAATGTGGGAGCCTGGATTTGATCCCTGGATTGAGGAGATTTTCTGGAAGAGGACATGCAAACCCACGCTGGTATTCTTGCCTGGAGATTCCTCATGGACAGAGGAGCCTGGTGGGCTGCAGTCCATTGGGGTGCAAAGAATCAGACAGGATTGAGTGACTAAGCATGCACATCCTAACCATGGTACTTGGCAGTCCCTTGTAGATGTCTTAAAGCTGCTATAACAAAGTACCACAGACTAGGTAGATTAAATATAGAAATCTATTTTCTCACAAGTTTGGAGCCTAGAAGTCTGAGATCAAGGTGACTAAAGGTTTGCTCTGAGACTTCTCTCCTTGACTTATAGATGAACTGCTTATTATGTCTTAACATAGTGTTCCTTCTGTCACCTGTATTCTATTTTCTTCTTCTGAGGACATGAGTCATGTTGGACCAAGGCCCAACACAAGACCTCACTTTAACTTAATTACTTCTTTAAAGATCTTTTCTCCAGATACAGTCACATTCTGAGGTCCTAGAATTTAGGACTTAAACATGATTACTGGAGCCCATAACACTTTGCTATGTTGGGAACAGTTCTCTAATAAAAACACCTTTCTTATATGAGACAAGACCAGAATCCTGACCTTTATTATTCCTAATTTTACCAGTAGTTAATTTCAGTTTTTTGAGATCCTAGATCTCTTAAACTGCAATAGCTTTAATAGAAAAAAATCAATAACCTACCCCTCCAGCTGTATCAATCTAGCTAAGTTTTAGGAAGTGATGCTAACAACCAGAACCTTAGGAACTGTATTTGGTAGGAAACATTTGTCTAGTGGTCAGTTATAGCTACTCAAATTCCACTTTATTGGTAACAATTTACATCACTAAGTATAAAAGGCCAACTCTTCTCTCATTAAAATGGAGAAGTCATCAATCCAAAATGATGACTAGATGAGTAAATAAATAAAAATTCTGGCTAAAAAGCATAGAAGAATATTATATATCATAAATATTTATGCATTATAGCTTATTTGTGACCAGCTCTATAATTATTTCAGTTTAAAACCGCCATTTCCAGCTGCCCTTTCATACAATAATGTGGAATATGAATACACCCATGTGGCACTGTGGTAAAGAGTCTGCCTGCCAATGCAAGAGACACAAGAGACACAGTTTCAATCCACCGGTCAGGAAGATCCCCTGGAGAAGGAAATGGGAACCCTCTCCAGTATTCTTGCCTGGGAAATTCCATGGACAGAGGAGCCTGGTGGGCTACAGTTTATGTAATTGCAAAGAGTTGGACACAACTAAGCACAGAAATACTCTACTAAGAATGATATTAAGGCTTAATTGCAAGTTACATGACAGGCTGCCAGCTGAAATCACAGTACTCATCCATCTGTCTTCTCACTAGTAATATAGCAATGAAATTATTGACATACATCAAAAGAGTGTTTTTCATGATTATGCCTAAATTATTTCTATCTATGCGAAATATCTTTAGGAGCAAGCCATTTTGACACTATAGTACATGGCTACAAATTGGAAAGTTTTCATATATATGTATGGCTACACCTCTGTGGGGCTTCCCCAGTGGCTCAGAAGTAAAGAATCTGCCTGCAATGCAGGAGTCACAGAAGGTTTTGTTTTAATCCCTGAATCAGGAAGATTCCTGGAGGAGGGCATGACAATCCAGGTCAATATTCTAGACTGGAAAATTCTATGGACAGAGGAGCCTGGTGGCCTAAAGTTCATTGGGATGCAAAGAATTGGACATGACTGAAGTGACTTAGCACACATGCATACACCTGTGTATATAGCTATGTTTTCTAATTATCCTAGCAATTATCTGACAAGAAGCTATGATTTTTTTTATAGTATGGTGGACACTCTGGAGTGTGTAACTTAGCCATCATTCCATTCTTTCATAAAGAATAAATTAATTTCTATCTATTAAGTGATTCTATCTATAAATGTATCTGGAATTTAAAAAGTAGAGGTAAATGAAGAAGCCTTCTACTTGCTTCTTTGGACATGTTTTGATTTTCCCTTTTTGTAAGAAACTTTTTGTTAACATGACAGTTCTCTGTGACTATGTTTCAGTGTCTACTCCCCAGATTTCCGGTTATCAAAAACAGAGTGGTAGCAATGGCTTTTTGTTTAAATTATGTATTGCATTTTTAAGTATAGACATTTCTCAAGAATTCAAACATAATCAGAGTTGCTTCCTGGTGAGTCAGTTCTGGAAGACAGGAATTTGAAAATAAAACCCTCCTCCTCTAGTCCTTCCAGTAATTTTGTCCTCACTAGCCAAAATCCCTGAATTTTTGTTTAAGAAATTTATTCCTGCCATGTTTAGACCTCACTCTATGCAGTGTTTTATTGTTACTGTTGTTCTTATTTTTCTTTTTAATTGCTATTTTGTTTTAGAAAGGTGATTCCAAATTTCCCAAGAGCTAATTTCTACCACTTCTCATTTCCTTTAGAAAAATTAACTAGTTTCAGATTCATGTGCTTAGTCACTCAGTCATGTCCAACTCTTTGTGACCCCATAAACTGCAGCCCACCAGCCTCCTCTGTCCATGGGGATTCTCCAGGCAAGAAAATTGGAATGGATTGCCATGCCCTTCTCCAGGGAATCTTCCCAACGCAGGGATCAAACTCAGGTCTTCCTCATTGCAGAAAGATTCCTTACCATTTGAGCCACTGGGGAGGCAAGTGTATTCTGAATATAAAAGCAGAAAATCTTACCCAGATTCAAGTAAAATTCAAGTAATTCAGGTTCAAGTATACTCTGAATATACAAGTAGAAAAGCTTACCGAGGAGATAAAATCATACATAGCAAAGCAATTGTAAAATGTTATGAATTAATACAGGAAGTGACCTGATAACCATGTATAAAAATAATTTTAGTGGTGTTAGAACAAGTAAAAATAAACACAAATTTAAATTCAGTTAAACACATTAGTATGGGTACACTTACCACAGATTCTGGGAGAAAGTTTGACAGATTGCTTAGCTGTTTGGCAAGAAATCTGGACCTGATAACCTACGACACTAAATGAACTAGAGATTTGAGAAATGTAATTGTATAATGAAAGGAAAAGCATCCAAAGGCAGGATGAGAGCCTTCTTGAAGGAATTTGTCATGTGTTTATATATATGTTAAATAGGTTCCAAGAAGATCCAGGAGTCACTCCCCTCAGCAAAACATTGTTTCTGTAGCTGTCCTCAGCGAGATGGAAGCAAAAGTCTGAATATTACTATTGAAATGGGATATTTGATTATAAGTAAGGTTATATAGTTCCGTGGACAAGTATTAACACTTTACCACCATTTACTAATGAGTCTAACCATTATAGTAGGTATCTAAGAGATACTGGTAAACATAATACTTTTACATGCATTCATTTTTGCTCTTACCTGATTGATTATGACCTATGTCCAAAGTCAGGAGTGGTGGCTGTGAGGGGATACTCCACCTCCAAGGTAAGGAGCAGCTGCTGCACTTTGCTGGAGCAGCCGTGAAGAGATACCTCATGTCTAAGGTAAGAGAAACCCAAGTAAGATGATAGGTGCTGAGAGAGGGCATCAGAGGCCAGACAGACTGAAACCACAGTCAAGAAAACTAGCCAATCTGATCACACAGACCGCAGTCTTGTGTAACTCAATGGAACTAAGCCATGCAGTGTGGGGCTACCAAAATGGCTGGGTCATGGTGGAGAGGTCTGAGAGAATGTGGTCCACTGGAGAAGGGGGTGGAAAACCACTTCACTATTTTTGCCTTGAGAACTCCATGAACAATATGAAAAGGCAAAAAGATACTAAACTAAAAAATGAACTCCCCAGGTTGGTAGGTGCCCAATATGCTACTGGAGATCAGTGGAGAAATAACTCCAGAATGAATGGATGGAAACAAGGCAAAAACAATACCCACTTGTGGGTGTGACTGGTGATAGATGCAAGGCCCGATGCTGTAAAGAGCAATATTGCATAGGAACCTGGAATGTTAGGTCCTAGAATCAAGGCAAATTGCAAGTGGTCAAACAGGAGATGGCAAGAGTGAACGTTGACATTCTGGGAATCAGCGAATTAAAATGGACTGGAATGGGTGAATTTAACTCAGATGACCATTATATCTACTACTGTAGGCAGGATTTCCTTAAAAGAAATGGAGTAGCCATCATACTCAACAAAAGAGTCTGAAATGCAGTACTTGGATGCAGTCTCAAAAACGGCAGAATGATCTCTGTTCATTTCCAAGGCAAGCCATTCAATATCATGGTAATCAAAGTCTTTGCCCTGACCAGTAACACTGAAGAAGCTGAAGATGAAGGGTTCTATGAAGACCTACAAGATCTTCTAGAACTAACACCCAAAAAAGATGTCCTTTTCATTATAGGGGACTGGAATGCAATAGTAGGAAGCCAAGAAACACCTGGATTAACAGGAAAATTTGGCCTTGGAGTACAGAATGAAGCAAGGCAAAGGCTATTAGAGTTTTGCCAAGTGAATGCACTGGTTATAGCAAACATCCTCTTCCAACAACAGAAGAAGAGACTCTACACATGGCATCACCAGATGGTCAAAACTGAAATCAGATTGATTATATCCTTTGCAGCCAAAGATGGAGAAGCTCTACACAGTCAGTAAAAATAAGACTGGGAGCTGACTGTGCTTCAGACCACGAACTCCTTATTTCAGACTTAAATTGAAGAAAGTGAGGAAAGCCACTAGACTAATCAGGTATGACCTAAATCAAATCCCTTATGATTATACGTTGGAAGTGACAAATAAATTCAAGGGATTAGATCTGATAGACTATCTGATGAACTATGAATGGAGGTTTGTGGCATTGTAGAGGAGACTGGGATCGAGACCATCCCCCAGAAAAAAAGAAATTCAAAAAAGGAAAATGGCTGTCTGAGGAGGCCTTACAAATAGCTGTGAAAAGAAGAGAAGCAAAAAGCAAAGAAGAAAAGGAAAGATATACCCATCGAATGCAGAGTTCCAAAGAATAGCAAGGAAAAATAAGAAAGCCATCCTCAGCGATCAATGCAAACAAATAGAGCAAAATAATAGAACTGGAAATCTAGAGATCTCTTCAAGAAAATTAGAGATACCAAGGGAAAATTTCATGCAAAGATGGGCGCAATAAAGGACAGAAATTTTATGAACCTAACAGAAGCAGAAGATATTAAGAAGAGGAGGCAAGAATACACAGATCTGTACAAAAAACATCTTCACGACCCAGGTAATCAAGATGATGTGCTCACTCAGCTAGAGCCAGACATCCTGGAATGTGAAGTCAACTGGGCCTTAGAGCATCACTACGAACAAAGCTAGTGGAAGTGATGGAATTTCAATTGCACTATTTCAAATCCTAAAAGACGATGCTGTGAAAATACTGCACTCAATGTGCCAGTAAATTTGGAAAACTCAGCAGTGGCCACAGGACTAGAAAAGATCAGTTTCATTCCAGTCCCTAAGAAAGGGAATGCCAAAGAATGCTCAAACTACTGCATAACTGCATTCATCTCTCATGTTAGTAAAGAAATGCACAAAATTATCCAAGCTAGGCTTCAGCAATACATAAACCATGAACTTCCAGATATTCAAGTTCAGTTTAGAAAAGGCAGAGGAACTAGAGATCAAATTGCCAATATCCTGTGGATCATCAAAAAAGCAAGAGAGTTTCAGGAAAACATCTATTTAAGTTTTATTGACTAAGCCAAAGCCTTTGACTGTGTAGATCACAATAAACTGTGGAAAATTCTGAAAGAGATGGGAATACTGGACCACCTGATCTGCCCCTTGAGAAACCTGTATGCAGGTCAGGAAGCAACAGTTAGAACTGGACATGGAAAAACAGACTGGTTCTTAATAGNTTTTCCAGGCAAGAGTATTGGAGTAGGGTGCCATTGCTTTATCCATAATATATGGCAGAAACCAATACAATATTGTAAAGCAATTATCCTCCAATTAAAAATATTTTTTTTTAAAAAAGGTTCGGTTTAGGCCTTTCTTTATCCAGCATTTTGTCAAAAGATTGTCATGTGCCTAGTAGAGAGCCTTAAATGTGGATATTCAATAAGTAGCTATGGAATTGAATTTTCTAATACCTTGGCTTATTGACCGTATCCTTGTTCCATACTTTATCCATGAAACCCAAAGTTCCATTTAAGATAAAATGAATTACCTAAGAGCAGAAAACTATTGAGTTTCTAAGGAAGGATCACCATCAATCATAACTTATTCAATAATCTTTTATTTCATACAGAATCAATATTTTTGTAAGATTGTCTCGTTTATAAAAGAAGTTCCAATTAATCAATATTAATTGAATAACTAATTTCCCAATTAAATTTCCTTAAAAATTAATGAAATGAATAAAATCTGTTTCTATTTTGTTCTGTAATTGTATTTCAACCTACACTTGAGAGAATAATGTCAGTTTTATTATATCCAATCTAAGAGTTTGAAACATTTTTGAAACCTTATTTAATATTATAATTGGCCCATCTACTAACTTTTTAAAAATATTTAATGCTTTTTACAGAGGAGACTCAGATTTNTTCCTTAAAAATTAATGAAATGAATAAAATCTGTTTCTATTTTGTTCTGTAATTGTATTTCAACCTACACTTGAGAGAATAATGTCAGTTTTATTATATCCAATCTAAGAGTTTGAAATATTTTTGAAACCTTATTTAATATTATAATTGGCCCATCTACTAACTTTTTAAAAATATTTAATGCTTTTTACAGAGGAGACTCAGATTTGATCCTTGGATTGGGAAGATCTCCTGGAGAAGGAAATGGCAACCCACTCCAGTATTCTTGCCTGGAGAATCCCATGGACAGAGGAGCCTGTTGGGCTACGGTCCATGGGGTCGCAAAGAGTCATACACGACTGAGCGACTTCACTTTCACTTTCACAGAGGATTAGTGATATATATAAAGAGAAGACTTTGTTAAGATAATGGTCAGGTATAACTTTTATATCTAATGATAAAATGGCTGCATCATGATTGTATATGATTATGTTTAAGTAGATATTTTCAAGCTGTTGATTTACTAACGTGTTATTACTAATTAGTTTCAAACATGTCAATTAATTAGTCTATTTATTGGAAAAAATGACTCTAGATTTATTAGTCATTTTTGTCTGTCATATATAAGAGAAAATGTTTAACTTTTTACCAACCTTTCATCAAGAGTAATATTTTCATATCTGTATTCATAAATAAATAATATTTAAATGTTAATTTTTATGATAGAAATGTAAAAGTACTAATTAATTGATGTGCTAATTGTTCCACCATCTATAAGTATCTGAAAAACTTTCTGTCATAATATCTATACTATATTGTGTTACTGATATTAGATTATGGAAACATGATTATTAAATAAAGAAACATGTTTATAATGTTTCTTTAATTTGTAAGAAAATTTAATACATCTCTCTACTTAAGAGCTTACATTAAAAATACTTGAATATAATAACTGAATCACTTTTGAGGTGATCACCCTCCTGTACAAAATCACCCTTCTAATAAAATCAACCATCATAAGAGAATTTTCAGAATAACTAACAACTAAAGACTTCTAAGATCAATAGAAGTGGGAAAAAAATTATTGATCTGTGAGTATTCTCAGCATCTGTTTTCTTCCTCAGCATATTCCTAGGTATTTTTTGTAACTGATTAGGAACAATAAGAAAAAGAAACAAAGAGGGGAACTTGCTTCAGAATACGATAGACATTACAGGGTTTGAGGAAAAGTGATGTGATATAAAAGAAAAAAGCTTCATGAACTGGATAACAGACTTTTTATATGGCTGTTGAACTCTGAGGAGAAAAGCTTCAATATGTAGAGAAAATTGAGTGGGTAAGATTTTGAAAAAAAGTTTTAAAGATACTTTACATGGACTAAATTGTCTTCACCCTGATTTCCTTGTCCTCAAGAAATGATTTAAAGTTTAAAATGAATTTCAACTAAATTTTCTTTGCTGATTTCTGCTGTTTTGAAAACTACATTATTTAGGAACTTTGCCAGCTGAATAGCCACTTATATTTTAGTTAAATGTGTCGATGTCTATAATGTAAAGTAGACATTTCACATTAAAATACCAAACACTTTCAGAAGAGTGATAGCAGGTTAACATTTTTGCCTTTTTTTTTTAATATTAAGATAATTTTATCAATGTATTTTATTAGAAATAAAGTTTAAGTAAAATTGCTGCTGATGGTCTCAGTTTAAATAATTAGATTATACTATGAATGGAAAAAGTTTAGCTATAGTCAAATTAATGCAATGAAAATATGAACATTAAAATCGATTCAATATTTTGCATAAATTCAAATAAAAGCTGTTACATATAAGAAGCTAAGAAAATATCTATATTAATATTTAATCTTATCTACTCTATACATCTATCTACTTTATCTATTCATCTATTTATATATATTTATAAAAGAATTATTTTTAAATTTTATTTACTTATTTTTGGCTGTGTTGAGTCTTTGTTGCTGTATGGGCTTTTCTCTAGTTGTGGTGAGCAGGGGCAACTCTCCAGTTGTGGTGCATGATATTCTCATTGCAGTGGCTTCTGTTCTGTGGGACACTGAATCTAGGACGCTTAGACTTGAGTAGGTGCAACATGTGAGCTTAGTAGTTTGCAACTCCCAGGCTCTAGACTACAATTTCAATAGTTGTGGCACAGAGGCTTAGTTGCTCTGGGGCATGTGGGATATTCCTGGATCAGGAATTGAACCTGTGTCTTCTGCATTGGCAGGCAGATTCTTTACCATTGAACCACCAGGGAAGCTCTATTAACAGAATTTTTGAAGATCCAAATGCCTGGAAAAAACCTGAATGTTCTGAAATACAGGAATGATTAAATAATATATGATCCATTCATAATAGAAAATAGTATAGAAGATTTTAAAAGTGGGTCAGATCTTTATGGATGTATCAGAGACATATCCATGATTTGTTGTTAAATTTTAAAAATCAATCTTTACAGTGGTATGTTTAATATGATTTGATTTTTAATTTTCAAGAAAGCTTAGCTTGTACAATTATAGTATTTAATTATTATTTAATTCTTTTATTTTTTTAAGAAGAGACAAATGCATATAGGAAAGCATACCAAACTGTGAGTAGTTTTAATTTCAGGGAGTTAAAATTTAAATGAGTGAAAGTTTATTATCAACGTGTTGTCTATAAGCTCCATAAAGAGTTTCAGTCATTATCGGTTCAGTTCTATCGCTCAGTCATGTCTGACTCTTTGCAATGCCATGGACTGCAGCACACAAAGCTTCCTTACATCACTAACTCCTGGAGGTTGCTCAAACATGTCCATCTAGTTGGTGATGCCACCCAAAAATCTCATGTTCTGTTATCCAATATTTTATTACCTTTAATCTTTCCAACCTCAGGGTCCTTTCTAATGAGTCAGCTCTACGCATCAGATGGCCAAAGAATAGGAGCTTCATCTTCAGCATCAGTCCCACCAATGAGCATTCCCAACTGATTCCTTTTAGGATTGATTGGGTTGATCTCTTTGCAGTACAAGAGACTCTAGAGTCTTCTCCATTATTGCAGTTCAAAAACATGAATTATTTGGCACTCAGCCTTTTTATATGGTGCAACTCTCATATCCCTATATGACAACATAGATTTGACTAGACAGACCTTTGTGGGCAAAGTAATGTCTCTACTTTTTAATATGCTGTCTACGTTGGTCATAGCTTTTCTTCCGAGTAAGTATTTTTTAACTTCATGGCTTTAGTCACCATCTGCAGTGACTTTGGAACCCCCAAAAATAAAGACTGACACTGTTTCCCCTGTTTCTCCATCTATTTGCCATGAAGTGATAGGACCAGATGCCATGATTTTCATTTCCTGAATTTTGAGTTTTAAGCAAGCTTTTTCCCTCTTCTCTTTCACTTTCATCAAGAGGCTCTTTATTTCCTCTTCATTTTCTGTCAAAAGGATGATATCATCTGCATATCTTGATATTTTAAAAATACCAATAAAAATATTGATATTTTCCCAGCAATTTTGATTCTAGCTTGTGCTTCATCCAGCCTGGCACTTCCCATGATGTACTCTGCATAGATGTTAAATAAGCAGGCTCATGATACACAGCCTTGATGTACTTCTTTCCCAATTTGGAAACAGTCCATTGTTCCATGTCTGGTTCTAACTGTGGCTTCTTGATCTTCATACATATTTTTCAGGAAGCAGGTAAAGTGGTCTGGTATTCCCAGTTTTTGAAGAATTATCCACAGTTTGTTGTGATCCACACAGTCAAAGGCACTGGGTTAGTCAATAAAGCAGAAGTAAAATTTTTCTATAACTCTCTTGTTTTTTCTATGATCCAATGGATCATAGCCATTTGATCCTGGTTCCTCTGCCTTTTCTAAAACCACGTTCAACATCTGAAAGTTCATGGTTCATCTATTGCTGAAGCCTGGCTTGGAGAATTTTGAGCATTACTTTGCTAGTGTCTGAGGTGATTGCAATTGTGTGGTAGTATGAGCATTCTTTGGCATTGCCTTTCTTTGAGATTGGAATGAAAACTGCCCTTTTCCAGTCCTGTGGCCATTGCTCAGTTTTACAAATTCGTTGGTATATTAAGCTTAGCACTTTCACAGCATCATCTTTTAGGATTTGAAATAGCTCAGCCGGAATTCCACCACCTCCACTAGCTTTGTTCATAGCGATCCTTGCTAAGGCCCACTTGAATTTGCACTCCAGGATATCTGGCTATAGGTGAGTGATCAGACCATCAAGGTTACCTAGGTTATGTTTTTTTGTACAGTTCTGTATCTTCTTGCCACCTCTTCTTAATATCTTCTGCTTCTTTTATGCCCATATCATTTCTGTCCTTAAATGTGCCCATCTTTGCATAAGATGTTCCCTTGGTATCTCTAATCTTCTTGAAGAGAGCTCTAGTCTTTCCCATTCTGTTGTCTTCCTCTATTTCTTTATATTGATTACTTAAGAAGGCTTTCTTATCTTTCCTTGCTATTCTCTGAAACTGTTGGCATTCTCTGATGGCTCAGAGGGTAAAGCATCTGACCACGATGCAGGAGATCCAGGCTTGATCCTGGGGTCAGGAAGTTCCCCTGGAGAAGGAAATGGCAACCCACTCCAGTACTCTTACCTAGAAAACTCCATGGATGGAGGAGCCTGGTGGGCTATGGTCCATGGTGTCACAAAGAGTCAGATATGAGCAACTTTGCTTGTTGTTGATTCAGATGGATGTATCTTTCCTTTTCTCCTTTTGTTTTTGCTTCTCTTCTTGTTTCAGCTACTTGTAAGGTCTCCTCAGACAACCCATTTGTCTTTCTACATTTCTTCTTCTNGGGTCACAAAGAGTCAGATATGAGCAACTTTGCTTGTTGTTGATTCAGATGGATGTATCTTTCCTTTTCTCCTTTTGTTTTTGCTTCTCTTCTTGTTTCAGCTACTTGTAAGGTCTCCTCAGACAACCCATTTGTCTTTTTACATTTCTTCTTCTTGAGGATGGTTTTGATCACAGTCTCTGGGTACGTTAGGTACCTTAGTCCATAATTCTTCAGAAACTCTAACAAATCTAATCCCTTGAATCTATTTGTCACTTCCACTGTATAATTTTATTGGATTTGATTTAGGTCCTACCTGAATGGTCTAATGGTTTTCTGTACTTTCTTCTATTTAAATCTGACTTTTGCAATAAAGAGTTAGGATCTGAGCCACAGTCAACTCCCAGTCTTGTTTTTGCTAGCAATCCACGTTGGGCTTCCCAGATAGCTCAGTTGGTAGTGAATCCACCTGCAATTCAGGAGACCCTGGTTCAATTCCTGGGTCTAGAATTCCCACTCGAGAAGGTATAGGCCACCCACTCCCATATTTTGGGGCTTCCCTTGTGAATCAGATGGTAAAGAATCCGCCTGCAATGTGGAAGACTGGGGTTTTATCCCTGGGTAGGTAAGAATCCCTTGGAGGAGTGCATGGCAACCCACTCCAGTATTCTTGCCTAGAGAATCCCCATTGGATTGAGGAGTCTGGAAGGCTACAGTCCATGGGGTTGCAAAGACTCTTTTATGACTGAATGACTAAGCACAGTGCAGCACAACAATCCACATTGCTTTATAGCATCAAAATAGTAAACTGCTGTCATTACTGATTAGATTATGAGCTTAAAGATAACTCCCTTTCTGATGGTATGGTTCTGATGGAATTATAATTTAGTCAATATCAAGTTCTATGATTATCTAATTCTTTCCAAATTCTGTATTTTAGAGGCATAATCACTTACAGTATTTTGAATGTAATAGTCCCTTCTATTAAATATGGGAACTATGGCATACAAGCCAATACAGAAAATGAGGTGTGATAGCTAGAAATTTACTATGTCATTAGTGATCTTATAATTTATGATCAGAAAGGGAAAGAGAGTTAGAGCTATTTTTTTTTCTTTTTTCTCTGCTGATAATTGTGAACAGATACATGGTCTTCTCAGATGCAGCCAAGTTTCTAAAGGTACTTGTTTTTTCCTCCAGTCTCTGACCCTAGGCAGCAGTTATGCCTTTCTTTGATATTAAAGTTGAAATTAAGACTGTCGTATAGAATCTATTCTTCTTAGGTTTTACAGTAACAGAATTTAATATTTCTCTCTAAATCAGTCCATAAGTTATTAAAGAGATAAAAGTGGAAATAATTAGACTTCCTAACCTGTACCTATTGCATTAATATGGGTAGGAGAAGTTGAAAATAGGGAAGTGGCATTGAAGACTGTATTGAGGAGATATTTGAGAGTAGAGCTAAGAGGAACTCATGATGACCTAATGGAGGGTTTGAGAAAGAAACTGAGCATTACTCCAGGGATAATTGTAAGTTCCCTTGGAATGTCAACAAATGTCAAAGACAAGAGAAGAGATCATCAGGAGAAACTGATAAGGGTTCACTAGTGATGTAGCCCAGAGTGGGGTGGGGGGCGCAGGAGGCGGGGGAGAGATAGTGGTTTTCTCAATGCAATGTGAAGAAAATAAATCCAAGAAGAGAATCATCTACTGGATCCAATGTCACCTGTTTTAAATCAATAAAGATGAAAACTAATCATAAACATGAAGAATAGTGGATTTTAAAAAAATGAAGACAAATGTGTACTTGGCAAGCACAGTTTTAGCAAACTGTTGAGAATTAAACATGGAAAAGGAGTGAAGGAGATCACCTTCCTTACTTCTAGACTCAGTTGTGTTGTGGTTGGGAAGGAAAAAAAAAAAAATACTGCCAAAATTTGAGAGAGCTGCTGGGGATATAAGTGCCTTCAAAGGAGAGCAACATTTTACTATAGTAAGTAAGTAAGTAACTATCAGGAAATAGCTTGAGGATGAATATTAGAAAGCAAAGAGAAAGCAATTATGGAGCTGGGAAGGGATCAAATAAAGAGTACAGGTATTTGAAGATTTATACAAAAGTTGAGTGCCAGGGATACTGGATAACCTAAGTTTTTCCCTCTTCTGTAGACTAATATCAAAAAAAAAAGAAAGAAAGAAAAGAAAAGATACAATGGCCCCTTAAAAATGGTGTCATTAAACATATGTATTTTAATGTTATGTACAATTCATAATATATTTCCACCTGTTCCTTATCCTGTTCTTTCCTTACCTAATAATAATGACAGCTGGGTTCTGATTATTCCTTTTGCAGTGCTCGTCCCACAATCAAGTCATCTTTCAAGTGCCCCATAGCTTTCCCAGAAGAGAGAATACATGTTACTTTCTTTCTGAGTGATTGCTTCTGTTATGGCCCTTTCTCCCTGGTGCAGAGCCAAAGCTGAGGGAAATGATTGTTTGTATTGTTCTCCTTTTGGAAGCCAAATGGAAAATAGCAGCACTTTTAAACACCTGTTTTGAGATTTCTCTAGTTACAGAAAATAGTTGATTATGATACAGATGAGCAGTGAGAACAAACTGAACACTTAAAGAAAAATACACAATACTCAACTGTGAAGCAGAATTAAAACAATCAAAAATTGCTTGGATTTTGTAGGAGCAGGTACATCAAAAGTTAAATAAGGCATTTCCTAAACTTCTGTGGTTGCCTAAAATCCAGGATGCCATCTGTTTCTTGATGTGTGACTTTTCTCAGACACATTGATTAGAATAAACACATCTATGTAAACTTGTTGTGGTCTAATGAACCACAATTTCCACTAGACCTTGAATTAAAGTGGAGAGTGGGACAGAATTTAACTACCTATTAATCTCTAGTGAATACCTATGTGAATCTTCTATAAAGAGATTGGATAGCACACAAATATGCAACACTATTTGAAAATGTATGCCTAATGAACACTATAAAACCTCAATTTAAAGGATTAATACATAGGCATTTTTACCAATATGTTTTCTCCCTAAAATCACATCTGAGAATCTGATATTCTCATGTTAAAAACTTAATATATATATATTTATATATTAATATATTATATATATATATATATTAAGTCATTTAGAGGCATCTACCTTTCTGCAATAGCATAATGACAATGAACTATTTCAATAGAGAAACTATGGACATTAAAGGAAGGTGAAATCATTGACCAGACATGTAATACCATAGAAATGAGATGATCCACTATCCTCTCATCTTACTTATTATTAATTCAACATGCAGAATCTCCTGAATTTACCAAATATGCAATAAAGAAAATTCATATCAAATCACTCTGTAGAAAACGAATCAAATCACCCACACCAATCTTAAATTCATACAGTCTAAGCTGCTGCTGTTCAAAGATGTGATTTAATCAGCTGCCTTCAATCCTGGCTGTTCTTTGTAAACACAGACTCCAAAGCCATTACTCTCATGTGTACCA
This sequence comes from Neotragus moschatus, assembly GCA_006410615.1. Taxonomy (NCBI): domain Eukaryota; kingdom Metazoa; phylum Chordata; class Mammalia; order Artiodactyla; family Bovidae; genus Neotragus; species Neotragus moschatus. Next base: position 62,876 of record SJYA01000035.1, on the reverse strand, counting down.
AATCAGTCTCTAGAGGAGCCCCGTAATCAGTATTTTATAAGTCCTTCTAAGTGATAAAACCCAATGCACACTGGAGTTAGAAAATGCTGATGTAAGTGATGTGAAAAAGTTGTTATTGCTTAAATACAGTTTCAGAGAAAAGAATGTAATGACATATATAAGATGTATTTCTTTTAGTTAAAATATTAACCATTATATCAATAACCTCAGATATGCAGATGACACTACCCTTATGGCAGAAAGTGAAGAGGAACTAAAAAGCNGGGATAGGGGGAGAAGGGGATGGCAGAGGATGAGATATTTCGATGGCATCATCAACTCAATGGACATGAGTTTGGGTAGGCTCTGGGAGTTGGTGATGGACAGGGAGGCCTGGCATGCTGAAGTTCATGGGGTCACAAAGAGTCAGACATGACTGAGCAACTGAACTGAACTGAACTGATAATCTTACCAGTGAAAGATTTTTCTATCACATTAATAAGTTTTACACATGTTACCAAAATAAGTTTCTTCACAATTCAAATGCAAAGCATGTAGAAGCTAAGTTGTTTTCTTGGTACTCTTGGGTTAGTCAATTTAGGCTGCCATAAGAGAATGCCATGGAATGAGTGACTTTGCAGATGTTTTCTTCTCTCAGAATTCTGGAGGCCGAAAATCCAAGAAATAGTTCTGGCAAGATTTGGTTTCTTACAAAGGCCCTATTACTAGTTTATGTATAACAACCTTCTTTCTGTATCCTCAAATGACTGAGAATTTCCCAAACCCAGGCAGAGATTTGGACATGAAAGTTAATGAAATCAATAGATTACATCATTATTTAAAAAAGAAGAAAGGTCTTCTCCAAGACAAATTATAATAAAAGTATCAAAAATCAAAGACAAAGAGAAAATCTTCAAGCAGAAAGAGATGAAAAGTTTGTAACCGTCAAAGAAACTTTCATTAGGCTATCAGTGGAATGCTCAGAAAAAAAGTAAAAAACCTTAGAGACTAGTATAGAGTGAAAAAATATGTTCAAAGTCCTCAAAGAGGGGAAAAANACAAATTATAATAAAAGTATCAAAAATCAAAGACAAAGAGAAAATCTTCAAGCAGAAAGAGATGAAAAGTTTGTAACCGTCAAAGAAACTTTCATTAGGCTATCAGTGGAATGCTCAGAAAAAAAGTAAAAAACCTTAGAGACTAGTATAGAGTGAAAAAATATGTTCAAAGTCCTCAAAGAGGGGAAAAAAGAAAAAAAAAAAAGTGCCAAGAATACTCTATCTGGCAAAGTTATGCTTCAGAAAGGAGAAAAAAAAAAATCTTTCCCAGACAAACAAAAGCTGAAGGAGTTTGTCACTCCTGGTCCTGCTTTAGAAGAAGTGCTAAAGGGAGTTCTTCATACCTAAATAAAGACACTAATTAGTGACCTGAAAACATATGAAATAATAAAGCATATTGGTAAAAATAAATGTGGAGAAGGAAATGGCAACGCACTCTAGTGTTCTTGCCTGGGAAGTCCCATGGACAAAGGAGTTGCAGGCTACAGTCCATGAGGTCACAAAAAGCTGAACACAACTGAGTGACTGAGCACACACTATATATAATAAAGTATAGTCTGGTTCAGAAAACTCTATTCTACAATATAACAGGCTATTAACCTCTTAACTATAGTGAAAAGTTAAAAAAGAGTATTAAAATATACTATAATTTAATTAATTCACAATATAAATTGTGACATTATAAACATAAGGTAGGAAAAGAAGGAGTAGTTTCTGTGTGAGTCCAAAGTTGAGTCACTATCTGTATAAAATAGACTGTTATATCAACAAGGTATTTTATATAAGCATCATGGTAATGAAAAAGCAAAAACTTCTATTAGATTCACCAGAAAGAGAAAGAAACCACAGCACACCACCAGCCCACAACGTTAGGCAGCAAGAGAAGAAAAATGTAATACTAGAACTACAAAACAGCCAGAAAACAATTAATAAGATGGCATTAGTAAGTCCTTACATACCAATAATTATTATAAATATAAATGACATTATTTCACCAATCTAAAGTTATAAAACATCTGGGTGGGTAAATTAATCAGAGAAGACTCAGCTATGTGCTGCCTGAATGACAGTCATTTAATATTTAAGGACACCCATAAGCTCAAAGTGAAGAGAGATGGAAAGGGTGTTCATGAAAGTGGAAACCAAAGAGAGTGAGTTACTTGCACTTATATCAGAAAAAAAAAAAAAGACCTTAAGCTGAAAATGGTAACAGGAAACAATGATCACTATGTAATGATAAAAGGAACAAACTCAAGATGATATAAAATGTTTAACATCAGAGTACCTAAATATACTAAGCAAATACAAACAGATCTGAAGGGAGAAACAGGCAACAGGACAAAAACAGTAAAGAACTTACCCCACTTTCAGCAATGGCTAGATCATCATGCATGCATGCATGCTAAGTTGGTTCAGTCATGTCCTACTCCTTGCAAGCCAAAGTACTGTAGCCCACCAGGATCCTCTGCCCATGAGATTCTCCAGTCAAGGATACTGGAGTGGGTTGCCATGCACTCCTCCAGTGGATCTTCCAGACCCAGAGATCAAACCTGTGTCTCTTCTATTGGTAGGTGAATTCTTTACCACTAGCACCACTTGGGAAACCCTGACATAAATACAAAGAAAAGATATACCTGAATCATTGTTGTTTAATCTTTAATTCATGTCTGACTCTTTGCAACCCCATGGACTGCACCACACCAGGCTTCCCTGGTCTTCCTCCGTCTCCTGGAGTTTGCTCATATTCATGTCTATTGAGTCCATGATACTATCTAATCACCTCATCTTCTGCCGCCCTCTTCCCCTTTTGCCTTCAATAAATGAGTCTATTAGATAACATCCCATTCAACAGGATCAGAATACACATTCTTTTCACATGCACACAGAATATTCACAAGTATTGATTGGATGATAGGTTTTAAAAAGTCTTATTTAAGAGGATTGAAATCTTTTTCAAGCATAATAGTATAACACTAGTAATTAACATTAAGAAAAAAACTGTAAAATTTACAAACATGAAAACTTAACAATACTCTTTTAAACGACCAATGAATCAAGGAAGAAAATAAAAGATAAATTTAAAAATATCTCAAAAAACAAATGTAAGTGAAAAAAAACAGCAAGCCCAAACCTATGTGACACTGAAGAAAAGAAATTCTTAAAAGGTAAGTTTATTGATTAGTTCTGGATATCTAACATATGGTACTGTGATTATAGTTGATAATACTCTATTATATACCTTAAATTGCTGATATAATATCTTAAATATTTTCACCACAAAAATCAATTTTCATGTGACCTGATGGAGACGTTAACTAATGCTACAGTGGAATTTGTATTGCAACGTATAAATGTAGCAAATGATCATATGCCTTAAACTTACACAGTGGTATATGTCAATTATATCTCAGTTAAAGTAGAATTAGTATGCTATGTGTGTACATGAATCAAAAAATCTGTTTTTATACCAGATATAACTTTCGTGTTTTAGCACAGATATTCCAAAATTTTGTCACATCAGTTTCTTTGAATTATCCTTCTTATTGGCAATTTGAAGCCCTCTAAAACATTTAAAAATATATACTTTTCAAGTCTGTAACATATTGTTCAAATTTTTGTTTTATTTTTGATTTGTATGTCATTTTCTCAGAAAATAATAATCTTTATGATAGAGGATCTGCATTATAGAGATTCTCCATCATCCAATTCAGTAAAATAAATAATGCTTAATTATACTTAGTGAATTTCATTACATAAATTGAAATGAGATCAATGTAATTTAACATTTGCCAAAGAAATCTGTTTAACCTTTACAAATGTTGTTGATTTTGCATAGGTAGTGAGATTATTGAGGATTTTTTTAGTACAAAATACTACATCCATCTTAAAATTTTATTTTAAATGTCACTTTTGCCTTATTAAAAGTAAACTGACTAAATATTGCAAAAAATATGTGTGTATATATATATATATATATTATACTGCCAAGATATTTGGCCATATATACTAAGGTCTCTGTTTTGCTAAGGTTTTCATTTTTTTCATTTTCATATATTTATAAATATATGTGAATAAAAAATAAGTCTTGTGGAGACCCTCAGTGTGCCTCAAGATAACTATTTTCTAGATTCTGAGGTTTATTTTTGTTGCGATCATTATTGATTTTTAGTGAGAATTTGATATTCATGATAAGGGGCACATTAGTGCAGTTAGTAGCTTGTAAGTGAGAGTCTATCTGTGTTTCCAGCTGTGAGAACTTCTTGCATATCTTTTGAATAATGGTTGGGATAACAAAGAAGAATGAAAAAGTACCATCAATAATAAGCTAAAAGGCAAAGGAAGCTAACTAAATCCCCTCTTCTGAGCAGTTTTGAAAATATTAAAATACAGACAAGTAGAAGAACGCAGTTCAGCTTCAATTCAAAAAAAGCTTTTGTCTGAAGTTGATTTGATGTAATGTTCAGGGAAAGAATGAAGCCATTTTTTGAGTGTAGAAAAGATACAGAAGCAAGCAAACAAAATTTCAAAACCAGCTAGAAGAGAAAGTCTTTTTTTTTTTTCCCCAGACTCTCTCACGTAGTGAAGCCAAATAATCACTCTAGGAATCTTGTTTTATATAAGGTCAAGAGTTCATGTGTCAAGAAATTGGACAAATAAATAGAATGTACCATGTGTTAAAAGAGAGAAGCAAAATATGTGACAGTTTTCAATAAAAATGATAATGAGTAGAGGTCATACACAAACTAAGAATAATAAAAAGTCATTTGAAAGAAAATATATTCTGTGATTATTGAAATATGTAGAAAAGGTACTTTTAAAATAAAATTAATGGTAAGGACATAGATATGTATAAGTCTAGGCTTCAAAATTTAATACACATTATTTCACCTTAAAAATATTAGACTCAAATTCCTAGTGATCAGGAAACTTCTGTCAAAAAAATAGAGTATATTATTAGTTTACAGGTTTTCTCAAATTTTTTTTTCAAAGGAAATATAAGAAAGCCTTAGCACAATTTTGTGTGTAGTCAGAAATGAGTTGTTCAGATTTTTATTGGAGTACTTGGATGAATTTGTTCTGAATCTAACAAAATTTAAACTTTAAGATTTCTCTCTTGTACTGTCCCTTTCAAGGCATGTACCCACTTTGGTATTTATAATTTTGTATACTTGTAGAGAGTCCAACAGTTTTATACACTTCAAGGCTCAAAAACTCAGATCCACACGGGAAGATAGTATAGTCCAAGTTAAGGTAACAAACAGAAATAACAAAAATATTGTCATCATCAATGTCAATGATTCTTGCTTTTTTTACCCCTAGTATTAACCTGTGGCCATGTTAATAAGGCATTTCAAATTACCTATGTTCAAAGTGTCCTGCAATATCTTTTCAGACTCTAAAAAAAGAAAATGAGTTGCTGTTATTGCTTTTAGATCAGACTGAGAAATGCGAATCAATAACTGTTCACGAATAGCTGAATTGCAGCAGGACTACTCATATTCTGGTGGCTCAGACAGTAAAGAATCTGCCTGCAGTGCAGGAAACCAGAGTTCAATCCTGAGGCCAGAAATATTCCCCTAGAAAAGGGAATGACTACTCACTCTAGTATTTTTGCCTGGAGGATTCCATGAACAGAGGAACCAGACAGGGTCACAAAGAGTCAGACACGACTGAGCAACTAACACTTTCACACCTAACATTCATACCTCTAGTGTTGATCATTTATTAAATTCTCAGTGAGCCATTATTTTGAGGCTATTTCTAATTTGAAGGAAAACACTGATAATTTTTCAATAAATATGTTGACTTTAAAGAAAGAAGTTTAACTTTTGAGACTATATTGTAATTTTAGCTATATTGAACAAATATCAAATGATAGTTACACTGTTGAAATATGTGTTTGTGTGCTGGGGAGAGAGAGGGAGAGAGAGGGGGATAATGGCTAATGATAACAAGTTGGGGTCTGAGGCAAGAGGGAAGAAGGCAGATCAGACAGAGTAGAGATGGGAGTTCTCAATTGCTGAATTTACATGCTGTTATTACTGTAGGAACTCCAGGAAAAGCAAAGTCCTATCTGTCTCAACATTTTGAGGTGTTTGGTCCCACAAACTTGTTACTGAGTAGAATCTGCCTAGAAATTTGAGAATCATATTCAACAGTCTAAAGAAAAGTCCAGGCAATAGGTCTGTCTTAGTTTTAGCAGTCATATTAGTTTGTTTGGGTTTTTATAACAAAAATACAATAAACTGAGTGACTTCAACAACAAACATTTATTTCTCATGATTTTAGAGTCTAAATCCAAGAAGGCTTCAGCCTTGATGTCTAGTTATTTGTCTAGTTAGTGTCTAGATATTTGATGTCTAGTTAGGGTCCAATTCCTGATTCTTAGAGGGCCATCTTTTGCTGTGTCCTCGTGGCATGTGTCTGCCATGTGGCAGACGGCACAAAGGAGCTCTCTATGTTCTCTTCCATAAGGTCACTAATCCCTAATGAAGGCTCTGCCCTCATGACCAAGTCACCTCCCAAGAGCCTCAGCTTAAAATACCATCACACTAGAGATTAGGTGTCAACATGGGAACTCTGGCAAGACATAAATATTGTCTATAGCAGCAGTCAGTACTTCTCATCAGATCCTATCTAGAGACTGTTCTTGATCTGGAAATCTATTTTAGAAAAAATATAGGTATTTTCTTGTAATCCTGAGAGGGTCAATTGCTTACATTCTTATGAATTTTAAAAGTGATTATTTTGCATCTTCCTACATTCATTCTCATCACTGCTATTAATATTTTACTGTATTTGTAAGTAACACCCTTACTATAAATTCTGTAGTGAGAGAGGGAAAAAGATAATAATATTTGTGTTACTTCATTTACAAAATATGTATGGACATATGTTTTCCAATGATATAACATGAAACTTGTTATTTCACAATATGCCTGTGACCTGTATACATTCCACTTTACTTTCTGATATTCATGATATATGTTAAATATTTATGATAAACTGTGTGCTTCCTAGAGGTGTTCATTTCTACCTTATATACTCTTTTCTTAATGCACCTGTGTAAACATCCATTATATTTAAAAGATAGCCCCAAGTGTATTTGTCCATTGGGTGATCTTTCCTGAGCCCCAAAGAGGAACTCTTCCGTGCTGATAGCCCTCTGCTTTGCATCACTTATTGCATAATTATTTTAATATATTGTTGATTATAGACATGTGTGTCCTAGTTTCACTATGACTAACTGATTGTAAATGGACAAAGAGAAGAAGCTCAGTTTTATTCATCATTCTATCTACTCTCACCCCCACTTCCACTCATCCTCACCACTTTACTTCTGCCTGAAAATATTCAGGGGTGATATTTAACAAAGAATAGAAAACTGACTACATATTAAGTAATAATACATTTTATCATTTGGTCCATTTAATCTATTTTTCCTTTTAACTCAAAACAATCCTGTGCAGTAGATATTATCAGTATTCGTTTAAGTATTTAATTTTTCAAATAAGAAAACTAAAGGATAGGCAGTGAGGTTAAGGGATGTGCTCAAGCTTAACCTGGCTGGAACATGAAAAGATCACCATTCTAGAAAACAGGTCCAATCTAAAGACCCTGAAATTTCCATGTGCTCTGATCTTAAGTACAGTAATGTTAAGAATTTATCTAAACATTCTGAGTTATTTAGACTTACATGTCAGTCCTCTTAGCATTAATAACATTTAAAGGGAAGGAGAAAAGTAGCAATAAATTTAGACACTAATATGATTATGCTTTAAATGCTGGTTAACCCTTTCCAGAAGAAGGTTAATGTTTTATCATGAAATCTCTATAGTTTACCATTCCCCCAGAAACACATCAGTTTAAAACTTATATATTTATATACTGGAAAGGAGGAATAAAATATTAGTATAGTGAAGTGAGCAAAATTTATCAATTGATAAGTATATTCTTTGATAAATTTATATATATAGATACTCATGTAGCTATTACTTGTCAAGATATAGAACATGCCTAGCATCACAAAAAGACTTGTTAATGTTTTTCCTCGTCATGTTAGAAGTAATACATGTTCTATTTATGACCATAAATTAGCTTTACATGTTTTTGAACTTCACATAAATGGGTTCTCACAGCAATGAGATGTTTTACTTTCTCTGAACATACCTGTGAGATCCCTAACACTGTGGTGTAGACCTATTTTTATCACTCATCCACATTTGAGTTATTTCCAGTTTTGAACATCAGGAATAAAGCTGATAAGACAAATTTGTACATGTCCTTTGATCACACATGCCTGCATTTTCCCTGGGTATATCTCTAAAAGAATTGCTGAATCGTACAACAAACTCATAAACAACTTTAGTAAGTTTCTGTTTTAATGGAAAGTATACCATGGTTGTTGATAAGAAAGCAGTAATCAACCATATACTAAAATTCACAGACTTGACTTTGGATTTTGTCAGCAATGTAGGAAGATAATATTGTGTTACTTTTGAAATCGTATATATATTTATTGATAATTTAAGTTGACAAATTCTGCATTCTACAATCTTGAAGTGAGGATGCAGAAAATAAATAAGATTCACACATAATAGTTTTGTTAAAGGACATTTATAAATTGTTTGCCTTTATTTTTATGCATAATAGCATATAGCATAATGTAAATAATTCAATGGTAGCATTAATACTTATGTGAAATCTCTGGCTATATTTCCTTCAGCATTTTTTCCTCCTTTACCATCTTCCTACACTTAAAACAAGACCTTAATACACTGTCACTCCATAGAGAAGATGGGTGGATTCTGCTTAGAAACAAAAGGAGAAAAGGACCCTTGCTGGTAAGGCAAGTAGAGAGAGCTTTGGCAGGTTAAACAAAAGCAAAACAACTATTTATATATATCAGAAAACCAGACTTTCATAACTTTTTGCTTCTAAATTNAGCATAATGTAAATAATTCAATGGTAGCATTAATACTTATGTGAAATCTCTGGCTATATTTCCTTCAGCATTTTTTCCTCCTTTACCATCTTCCTACACTTAAAACAAGACCTTAATACACTGTCACTCCATAGAGAAGATGGGTGGATTCTGCTTAGAAACAAAAGGAGAAAAGGACCCTTGCTGGTAAGGCAAGTAGAGAGAGCTTTGGCAGGTTAAACAAAAGCAAAACAACTATTTATATATATCAGAAAACCAGACTTTCATAACGTTTTGCTTCTAAATTTTGATCCCAGAAAGGTAAAGGAGATCATTGAGAAGAGAAAAACCTCATATCAAGAGGAAAGAATAAAGCAGATGGGCATGTGATCTTATATAAGATCCTGGAATAAAACAGCATAAGAGTATTTCATGCAGAATGAAGCACGTGTGTCAGCACATAGGAATCTGTGTGGCATAATAATGACATCATACTTCAACATAAAAGTAACTGATAATTGGAAATCTATGCACCTGCTTTAGTGTAGAATTGGTGATTAGTGAGGTGATCACATAACTAGTTACAGGGTGACTGCTGAAGTCAGAGATTGTATGAGGCACACACCTCATGGATTTTAGAGAATCTAAGATGCAAGTGTGCCTAGTAATTCTTAAAGTAGGGGTTGAAAAGGCAAGGAGAGAAAGTCCTGATTGTGCTAAGAGAACAATTGCAACAGTTCTGGTTAATTCAGCTGATAGCCTGTAAAGTAACAAAAAGAGAGAGATCAACTGTTATGAGATAATGTTTAAGAACAACCTGACATAGAGAATCATCTGGGAGCCAAATAACTTGACCTATCACTGTAGAATACACAATTTTGCATGATATTCAAAATCAACTTTTAAAAAATATTTTAATGGGAAATGTGGGTAAAGACACATAAGGAAGTATAAAGATACTCAGCACAGAGTTTGAGTCTCAAATTGAATATGCACCCAAAATGAAATCATTAAATCTAGCTAAACATTACTGAAATTTGCCATTTCCATTCATTCTAGGGAGAACCTAATATTTCTTTTACCTTCTTCTTTTCATCTTTCCTCTTTTCCTCACTCTTGTGCTTTTCTCTTTAATTAGGTAGATTACTTTCTGATCCTTCTCATTTTTTTTCACTTTTAGGATACATAACTGTATTTATGATTTTAGGCAAAATGCAAGTTGAACCTCCTAGTAAAATTATATACTATAGGCAAAATGCCCTGTTTTGATTTGCAAGAATGATTTATAGGGCAATAGATGACAGCATAAAATGTAAATATCTTTTAAACAGGCAAAGAATCTTTAAAATAGATGGAATATGCATTAATTGATGACTGCAAAGCCTTAAATTCAGTCAAAATTTTGGTCAAAGAATTCATCCACATTCATTTACGTTTGTAAAGACTTCTTATTAACTTAAACTGTTTGAATATTCTTTACCCTAGTACATACCCAAGGATGGGTTATAATATCTGTAATCTTCACAGTCAGTCATGAATATGAGACATAAATTAATTTTTATTGTTTTTTCTCCTACTCCCTGAAAGGAGGTCATCTCATGTCAGCAACCTGTTCTTTCATACCTTCTCTGCAGGCATGTTATCTTTCAGGATTCCAGTTAGGATAAAGGCAATTTCAACCATTATAAATGCTGTGCATTCCCTTTTGCTACAATATTTTGTTATGAAAGTTTCAAACATCCAGAAAAGTTAAAATAATTGTATAATGATAACCCATATATCCACTGCCTAGCTATTAGCAATGCTTACTTTATCACACATCTGTCTTTCCCTTTACCATCAATTATTCTCTCATGTATTGCTTTTGTTTCAAACTAAATTATGAAAGATTGAACATCTTAATTATGTATACCACATGGCATAATTAAGTCACTTGTATGTTATGCCCACTTACAAAAACTTTAAAGTTTTCATGAGTTCTAGAAGACACATAATAAAGCTCTGACCTACTACCAGTCTATACCCAGGAAAACAAAACATATGTGTTGAATATAAAGCAAACACTTCCTTGTAATAAATCATGTTCTCATTTAGCCAATAAGTTTTTTCTTTTTAATAAATGTCATTGAAGTATAGCTGATTCAAAATGTTGTGTTAATTTCTGCTGTACAGCAAAGTGATTCAGTTATACATATTGTTGTTGTTCAGTCCTTCAGTCACATCTGACTCTTTGAAAATCCATGGACTGCAGCACACCAGGCTTCCCTGTCCTTCACCACCTCCCAGAACTTGCTCAAACTCATGTCCATTGAGTTGGTGATCCCATCCAACCATCTTGTCTTCTGCCATTCCTTTCTACTCCCCAGCATTCGGTCTTTCCCATCATCAGGATCCTTTCTAATGAGTCAACTCTTCACATCTGGCCAAAGTATTGGAGCTTCAGATTCAGCATCAATCCTTCCAATGAATATTCAGGACTGATTCCCTTTAGGGTTGACTGGCTTGATCTCCTTGCAGTCCAAGGGACTCTCAAGAGTCTTCTCCAACACCGCAGTTCAAAAGCATCAATCCTTCAGTGCTCAGCCTTCTTATTGGTCCAACTCTCACATCCACACATGGCTACTGGAAAAACCATAGCTTTGACCATATGGACATTTGTTGGCAAAGTAATGTCTCTGCTTTTTAATATGCTGTCTAGGTTCGTCATAGCTTTGCTTCCAAGGAGCAAGTGTGTTTTAATTTCATGGCTGCAGTCACCATCTGCAATGATTTTGGAGCCCCCCAAAATAAAGTCTGTCACCGTTTCCAGTTTCCCCATCTATTTGCCATTAAATGTTGGGACCGGATGCCATGGTATTCACTTTTTGAATGTTGAGTTTTAAGTCAGCTTCTTCACTCTCCCCTTTCACCTTCATCAAGAGGCTCTTTAGTATCTGTTCACTTTCTGCCATAAAGGTGATGTCATTTGCATATCTGAGGTTATTGATATTTCTCCCAGCAATCTTGATTCCAGCTTGTGTTTCATCCAGCCTGGCATTTCTCATGATGTACTCTGCATAGACGTTAAATAAGCAGGGTGATGATATACAACCTTGATGTACTCCTCTCCTAGTTTTGAACCAGTCCATTTTTCCATGTCTGGTTCTAACTGTTGTTTTTTAGACCTGCATACAGGAGGCAGGTAAGGTGATCTAGTATTCCCATCTCTTTAAGTATTTCTCACAGTTTGTTGTGATCCACACAATCAAAGGCCTCAGCGTAGTCAATAAAGCAGAAGTAGATATTCTTCTGTAATTATACATATATATCGATTATTTTTCATATTACTTTCTATTATGGTTTATCACAGGATATTGAATATAGTTCCTGTGCTATACAGTAGGATCTTGTTTATCCATCCTATATATAATAGTTTTCATCTGCTAATCCCAAACTGCCAGTGTTTCTCTTCCTCATCCTTCCCCATCTGGTAACTGCAAGTCTGTTCTCTGTGTCTGTGTCTATTTTTGTTTTGTAATTATGTTTGTGCTATATTTTACATTCCACATATAAATAATTTTTATGGCACTTACCTTTCTATCTTATTTCTCTTAGTATTATTGTCTCTAGTTCCATCTATGTTGCTGCAAATGGAATTATTTTATCCTTTGTAATGGCTGAGTAATATTTCATTTTATGTGTATACACACACACATACACTCACACAAACACACACACATTTTTTGTTTCTACTTAGTAGCTAAGATGTGCCCAACTCTGCAACACTGAATGTAGTTCACCAGGCCCTCTGACTATGGGATTTCCCAGGCAAGAATAACGGAGTGGGTTGCCATTTCCTTCTCCAGGGCATCCTCTCAAACCAAGGATCGTTTCCTCATCTCCTTCATGGTAGGCAGATTCTTTTCTGCTTTGCCATTGGGAAGCAACACACACACACACATATAATTCAGTAAGTATGATGCTTATTTACCACTTTTTTATCTGTAATACTTCATCCCTTTCGTTCTTTATTTTAATTTTGTCACTTACTTCATACTAATACTATAAAAATCCATGGAAAATGCTTAAACTTTCTACACAAAAGTTACTTTTAAAATATTTAATTAAGTTGATTTCATTAATGAGCACATGACTTATAATTATTAAGTATTATCTAATAAACATTTTTAAAACTCATTTTTTTTTACCATAGAATGCACTGCTTTTTGATCCTGTAGACAGGCTGTCTTAGGTGTAAAGTTAAGAGAAGATATTTTTAAGAGAGCATGAGTGGAGTTAGAAAGGTAGCATTTGTGTCACTGTTAAGTAGAAGGCTAGAGTTAGAAAAAAAAAGCTCCTGATACAAGGATCTAGAGTAAGTCAAATGTCCAAACACATTAGGAAATAACAAAGCTGTTAGCAGTTTTTTGTATATACTCGGGAAGTCAACCACAATTTGTCTTCCAGAAAATACCACCTGGAAATGTCTGAAATGACTATTTCTTGCATCTTCTACCAAAAGAAATTCCTCCTGAATTTTATTAAACTGGAAGTTTGATGGAGAAAATTGGAAAATAATTCCAGCAAATGCAAATTTCTCTACACCGTACAGCTAGGGGTGGGATTGCTGGTTAGATGTCAAAGGCAGACACAGAAGGTATATGCTTATCTAATTTCAATAGGCAGGTCAAATTGTTCAGGTTTTTCTGTTTTGTTTTGTTTTTAACAATATTCACACTATTTTATGTCTCTGTCAAAAATGTACAAATGTTCTGATTTTACCATGTCCTTGCTATCCCTTGATGATATTACACTTCCATTTTCATGGTGCCTATAATGTAATTTCTCTCAGAGTCTATTTTGCATTCCCCTGCTATGTATGGATATATATTTTTATTTTTTCCATATAGGCATCTTTATTTTTGTGTATCTTTATCTTTGCCATAATAAGTGAAAATGAAAATGGTAGTAGCTTGGTCATGTTTGACTCTGTCATGAAACCCCATGGACTGTAGCTTGCCAGGCCCCTCTGTCCATGGGATTCTCCAGGCAAGAATACTGGAGGGATAGCCATTCTCTTCTCTAGGTGATCTTCCCAACCCAGGGATTGAACTCGAGTCTCCTGCATTGCTGGAAGATTCTTTACCCTTGAGCTACCAGGGAGGCCCTACTAAGGAAGCCATACTAAGCAAGCTCTTTATTAATATTGAATATGAGCAGATAGCAATGTTACATGAGTACTTTTGGTGTAGAAGTAGTAAACTGAAGTGAGTAAGATCATAGACTGAGCAGTCAGACTACAGGTATATGAATATGCTTCCATCTCTTACAGTGAACTTAGGAATGGTAATTTACCTTCTGTACCTCATTCATTTAGTCTTTAAAATGGGCATGAGCCCATACATAGTTCATAGATTAACTGTGAGAATTAAGTGTTACTATATATTGATATATATTTCAAATAATAAGTGCTTAAGTTCAGTACTATGTAAGAGCTTACAAAGAGCACAATGTTTTATTAATACCTCATTCTCTGAATATCTCAATGGAATGTTTGAAAAATGAACCTCAAAAGAGCTGAATGAAAGACATTTCAAGTGACTTTATCCAAATATTTCTGGTACCAAAGTCTGGAAATAGAATGCCATGTTTTAGCTGCCAACTCAACATCAGTGCAATTGATACAATTGATTGAATAATAATAGATCATAGTTATGATAGAAAGAAATGATGATCAGCAGTGTGTTTATTTCATAATGTTAAAAAAATACATCTAAAAACTAGTTCATTTGTTAATTGGCCAAATTGTCTGAAAATTAACAGATGGGATATAAAGATAAAAGAAAACCTTCCTTCAGGGCTTCAAATATGATAATTTTATTTTTAATTAAGTTCTGAATTTGGAAAATAGTGAGTCAAGCACAACAAATTTAATAAAGAACGTGTTGATTTTGAATAAAGAGTTCAATTGCTTAATTTTTTAAGCAATTGAAGGGAATGTCTTTTTGAAGTTCTTTATGTATAAGTTGTTATCTCTTTATGGAATGGATTTTATTGCCACATGGGCAGAATGCAGCTGCCAGTTTTCAGAAGGACTGTTTGTAAATGGGCTGATGTCTATACACAGACTTTATATTTTTATTTATTCATTAAAAAATTGAATGTATGCTCATGTTTTAGAAAGAAAGGGATTTTATTTTTTCTTTCATTCTTTTATTGACTTATCATTGCTCAAAGTGAGCAAATATTAATTATTAAGGTTCTCATTAACTGAAAATTCATTTCAATCCCTGAGATTGTGATGGTGAATTTTGTGTGTCCATGTCTGGGTCCTGAGGTGCCCAGATATTTTATCAAACGTTATTTTGGGTATTCCTCTGAGAGAAGTTTTACACTAGACTAACATATAAATCAGTAGCTTTTGACCAAAGCACTCAAAAGTATGGATTGCTCTCCATAATATAGGTAGGCCTCATTCCAAACTGTTGAGTGCCTGAGTAGAATTAAAAGACTGGCTTCTCTCAAGCAAGAAAGGATTTCTTTAGTAGACTGACTTTGGATGGCGTCTGCACCATTGGTTACTCCTGGCTTCAGCATGATCTTCAGATCTGACCTGGAACTTTGGCTCTACAGGGTCTCTAGCCTACAAACCTTTGGACTAAAACAACAGTAACAGTTCTACCTAGTATCCACCTCACTAATTTTATACTTGCCACCCTCCATAATCCAGAGTAAAATTTTTTTAACCACAGATATACATACACACAAATATGAATATGGTTATTGATATATACACATTATGTTCTTTTTATTTATCTAGAGAATCCTGGCTATATATTACTATTAATTAAAAAAGAAGAAAAAGAATTACAGATACTCAAGACTATTCCTGTGAAACTAATATATATTTCACAAATGCTGGTCCCTGAGACCAGGAATAGAGAAAAACAAGTACATTTCCATTTACCTTAACACATATATGTGTGTATATGCATACATATGTGTGTCTATCTGTGTATATATACATATATATATGTGTGTACATATGAACATTTATGTACCGTGATTCATCATAGGACAATCTCCAAACTAATTGTTCTGTAAATATTTATAAGTTCTTATCTTATTGCAGATTAAAACATAGCACTGGATTAAACCATTTATTTCTATCTGAAAAAAATGACAGATCCTTATGACACTACATCCAAAATAATGATCAAGGCCTTCTTATTACTTGTACTATTCAAACATTTGAAAATGTTGCTTTTCAGTATTGTTTTGCAAAAAGGAAAGTGTTTTAAACAGCTAAAAAAAATATGATGGACCCAAGGCTTTCTCAAGTCTTACACTTGATATCTTCCAAAATGATCAAAAAGAAGAAACAAAGGAAAACATTCCATTTGTATTTATTGAATAGAGATAGCTTGCTGAGTAAAGTTGTTATTTTCTTATAGAAAATAATTTTAGATAATTATTTTTCTAAAACATAAATTTATTTATTTTAATTGGAAGTTAATTACTTTATAATATTGTATTGGTTTTGCCATACATCAACNTGTCTTGCCATTCCCTCCTGGCCTGAAGACTTTCTATTGAAAGATCAGCTGTTATCCTTATGGGAATCCCCTTGTATGTTATTTGTTGTCTTTCCCTTGCTGCTTTTAATATTTGTTCTTTGTGTTTGATCTTTGTTAATTTGATTAAGATGTGTCTTGGGGTGTTTCATCTTGGGTTTATCCTGTTTGGGACTCTCTGGTTTTCATGGACTTTGGTGATTATTTCCTTCCCCATTTTAGGTAAATTTTCAACTATTATCTCCTCAACTATTTTCTCATGGCCTTTCATTTTGTCTTTTTCTTCTGGGACTCCTATGATTCGAATATTGGGGCGTTTAACACTGCCCTGGAAGTCTCTGAGATTGTCCTCATTTCTTTTGATTCGTTTTTCTTTTTTTCCTCTCTGAATCATTTATTTCTACCATTCTATCTTCTAATTCGCTAATCCCATCTTCTGCCTCTGTTATTCTACTATTTGCTTCCTCCAGAGTGTTTTTGATCTCATTCATTATATTATTCATTATATATTGACTTTTTTATTTCTTCTAGGTCTTTGTTAAACCTTTCTTGCATCTTCTCAATCCTTGTCTCCAGGCTCTTTAGCTGTGATTCTATTTTGATTTCAAGATTTTGGATCATTTCCACTATCATTATTCAGAATTCTTTTNAGTGTTTTTGATCTCATTCATTATATTATTCATTATATATTGACTTTTTTATTTCTTCTAGGTCTTTGTTAAACCTTTCTTGCATCTTCTCAATCCTTGTCTCCAGGCTCTTTAGCTGTGATTCTATTTTGATTTCAAGATTTTGGATCATTTCCACTATCATTATTCAGAATTCTTTTTCAGATAGATTCCCTATCTCTTCCTCTTTTGTTTGGTTTGGTGGGCATTTATCCTGTTCCTTTACCTGCTGGATATTCCTCTTCTTCATCTTGTTTATATTGCTGCATTTGTAGTGGCCTTTCTGTATTCTGGCAGTTTGTGAAGTTCTCTTTATTGTGCAGTTTCCTTGCTGTGGGTGGGTTTGTACGGGTGGCTTGTTAAGGGTTCTTGGTTAGGGAAGTTTGTGTCGATGTTCTGGTGGGTAAAGCTGGATTTCTTCTCTCTGGAGTGCAATGAAGTGTCCAGTAGTGAGTTATGAGATGTCAATGGTTTTGGAGTAACTTTAGGAAGCCTGTATATTAGAGCTCAGGGCTGTGTTCCTGTGTTGCTGGAGAGTTTGCATGGTATGTCTTGCTCTGGGACTTGTTGGTCCTTGGGTGGTGCTTGGTTTCAATATAGATATGAAGGCATGAGCTCTGATCAATTAATGTTCCCTGGAGTCAGGAGTTCTCTGGTGTCCTCAGCGTTTGGACACATGCCTCCTGCTTCTGGTTTTCAGTCTTATTTTTACAGTAGTCTCAAGACTTCTCCTTCTATGCAGCACCAGATTCCTCATAGATAAAATTGTGATAATGAAAGTGTACACATCAAAGTACAATACAACATAAGATAATTTACCTCAGTGACTAGCATATAACAATTATACAATTTTATTTAGTTATTATTGTGATCATGTTTGTTTATTTTTTGCTCATTTTACCCTAATTGTACCTTAACAAATAAACAGCTACTGTAAAGATCAATAAATAAATAATGCTATGATGGTGCTAAATCCAGTCTGTCTTGAATGAGTTTCTGTTTTAGAAATTTCAGTTGATTCCTTGTAGGGTGTTCACCATGATTTCTCTTGGAAATTATATATCTCAGGAAAAAAGATGACACTTGTTCCATTTCCTTCTCTGAACAGAAACACATTGCACAAGCTGATCTAACATCATTTATTCAATCTTCATTCTACAAGAAATTCAGTCTTTAGCATTATTCTTCTCTAGTGCAGATCAATTGGCATCACTGTCTAACGTTTTATATTTTAGCTGGATCCCTATAGTGAACTCATCTGTGATCTCACTGTTTTCAATAGACTTGAATTCTGAAAATAACTTACCACTTTCTTAAACTTTGTATGGTCTGTCTAGTCAAAGCTATGGTTTTTCCAGTAGTCATGTATGGATGTGAGAGTTGGACTATAAAGAAATCTGAGCACCTAAGAATTGGTGCTTTTGAACTGTGGTGTTGGAGAAGACTCCTGAGAGTCCCTTGGACTGCAAGGGGACCCAACCTGTCCATCCTAAAGGAAATAAGTCCTGAATATTCATTGGAAGAACTGATGCTGAAGATGAAGCTCCAATGCTTTGGCCACCTGATGCAAAGAACTGACTTATTTGAAAAGTCCCTGATGCTGGGAAAGATTGAAGGTGTGAAGAGAAGGGGACGGCAGATGAGGTGGTTGGATAACATCCGGCTCGATGGACATGAGTTTGAGCAAGCTCTGAGGGTTGGTGGTGAACAGGGAAGTCTGGCATACTGCAATCCATGGAGTCTCAAAGAGTCAGACATGACTGAGTGAATGAACTGAACTCAACTGATCCTTCGCGATGTATTTTAGAAAATGCTTAATACTTTTCTTTTTACTTAAACACATATTTGTGTATTGAAGAAGTGACATTGTGATGGTGATTGACACTCTAAAGGGATCTTTATGGAATCTCCTAGTAGTACTTTAAATTAAATGAAACATATTTGACAGAATAAATAAAATTTAAGTTCTTACAATTTAGGCTTAATTCCTAAATTTAAGTTTCTGTCAGAGGTGAAGTAGAGCCTGGTATTTTGGCATTCATTGTGCTTAATATAACTCTGGCCTCTTAATTATTTCTGTTTTGCTTCCAGAAATTTTCCATTATTTATTCTTTTAAGGTATAGATGTAAGGCTTTGCAAAGACATTGCTTCTCAATATCTCTTCACTCATATTTTTATAGCTATGTGAAAAACTTAGGTATTAATTTTTTTCATATTACTAAAATATTTTTTAAAGTTGTGTTTAAAGGCATAGAATATAGTTGATTCTTGAACAGTATGGGTTTGAATCGTGTAGGTTCACTTATACATCAATTTTTTCCCAAAAAGATTAGAGAAAATTTTGGAAACTTGACAATTTGAAAAATCTTATAGGCTGTATAAGCTAGAAATACTGAAAAGAAAATGTTATGTCATGAAAGAATAAAATACATGTAGATATCAATCAATTTTATCATTCACTACATTAAAATATACACAGATCTATTATACAAGATTGACATTTATCAGAACTTATGCTCACAGAGACTATGCATGGCACTATTCACAGTTAAATGTAAACAGTAGTCATCATAGCTACATAAAATTAACCCTATTATGTATTCTATTCTTGTAATAATTTCATAGTTACTTACTGCTGTTATTTCAGTGAGCTCAAATATTCCCATGCGTGCACGCTAAGTCACTTTAGTTGTGTCTGACTCTTTGCAACCCCCAAGACTGTAGTCTGCCAGGTTCCTCTGACCAGGGGATTATCCAGGAGATAATACTGCAGTGGGTTGCTATTTCCTTCTCCAGGCAATCTTCCCAACCAGGGGATTGAACTCAGGTCTCCCCACATTGCAGGTGGGCTCTTCACCATCTGAGCCAACAAGGAATTCTGGTATCATCTTAAACTGGACATATGATTCCAGTCATCTCCATGTGAGTAGTTCATCTCTTCAGTAAATTGAATATCATGAAAAAAATGATCTCTCATGGTTTTCATGTAGTTTTCATCATATAAAGTGTAGTACCCTAAACATGAAATAATGCATTATAACACGTACAGTGCCACAAGTGATGCTGGACGTGCTCTCAAGAAGCAGAGAAAAGTTATAAAATTGCTATGAAAAGTTGAATTGCTTGATATATACCATAGATTGAGATATGCAGCTTTAGTTGCCCAGCACTTGGAGATAAATGAATTCAGGTTATTAACTATTTTATAAAAGTAAAGGAAATTTGTGAAGCCATCACTGCAACCATGCTAGTAGATGCAAAAGTCTTGCACTTTTCGTGAAATACAATTTTTATTGCATACTGAAAATGCAGCTTTTATGTGGTATAAGGGGCTTCCCTGGTAGTGCTAGTGATAAAGAACCCACCTATCAATGAAGGAGATGTAAGAAATGCAGGTTTGACCCCGCTATCAGGAAGATCCACTGGAGGAGGAAATGGCTACCCACTCCAGTATTCTTGTTTGGAGAAGCCCATGAACATAGGAGCCTGGCTGGTTATAGTCCATAGGGTCGTGAAAAGTCAGACATGACTGAAGAGACAGCACCACACAGCACAGCACATGATCTATAAACATATCTGTTGTGTATATGTGTGAATGTCTTCTGAAAATTTAATAACTATATAACTGGAACTGTATGAGACATTTTTATGTCATAACCACAGCCTAATTACTCATTTTGTGGAATATAGAATGCAAAACTTTTATTTAAGTGGATAACCTATCCCTATGTTTGTCTCACAATTTACAGTAGTCCCTAACATGTGTATATATGGGCTTCCTTGGTGGCTCAGACGGTAAAGAATCTGCCTGCAATGAGAGAGACCTGGGTTCCATCCCTGGGTAAGGAAGATACCCTGGCTACCCACTTCAGTATTCTAGCATGAAAAATTCCATGGACAGAGGAGCCTGGAAGTCTACTGTCCATTGCAGTCTCAGAGTTGGACAAGACTGAAAGACAAACACACATACACACACATATATATGTGTTTGTGATATACTTTACTTATGAGAAGTATTTGAGTATTTGAGTATATTGGGTGAGTGAATTGGGGAGGCACAAACAAAAAATTGACAAAAATTTTCCATGAGAAGTATGCTCCTACTTGAAGAAACAATGTTTAAATAGCTCAAGGAATAGAGGTATAGAAAATGTTTTAAATTATGAATAAAAGGACCTAGAGTACACAAGAGAAGTATGTTACAAGAGCTAAATGAAGACTAAAGTAAGTGGCATGCAAAGACAGAGATTTATTAGAGGAACTTGCAATGTGATATTTTGTAACCCCACAGTGGGTTGCCTCTGTATGTGCGTGTGCATATGTGTGTGCGTGTGCATGTGATCTGGGAGAGGTAAAAACAGAGAAATGATGAGTGATGATTGTTATGTCCAAGTCGTGAAATCTCCCAATGACCACCAGGGAGCCAGTATTCAATGCAAAAGCAAGAGTCTATTACCAAGCTCGAGCTGGGGCTCCCACCATTACACAGCCGCTATAGGGAGGAGCCCTGAACTCTGGGTTTCATTGCTTATATACGGTATTCTCACGCGAAAAATGTTACCTTCCGTGGAAGGGTTAGGTATTGGGTTCTGATTGGTTCCCATTTCCCGGGCTTAATTGCTTAATTCGAATTTCCCAGGTAGGTCACAAGTCCTGAAGGTAAAGTCAGGAGATCCTAATCTGGGATCTGATTAGCTCGCAGGTGGTGGGGTGAGTTCAGGGGATTTCCAAAGACTCTTTCCTGTAAAATGGAGTCTTTTTTAACAAAATAGGGTGGCTTAGGTCCTTCAATGATGACATTTCAGTTTTTAAAGCATACCTGTTTTAAAAAAAGAAAAAAAACTATGATCTATATCTGTCACACCAAAAATAATTCAGAACAGGTCATAGGGCTAAATGTAAAATGCAAAACTATAAAACTCCTAGAAGATAATGTAGAAGAATCTAGGTAACCTTGAATTTGGCAACAATTTTTTAGAAACAATACCAGATGAACAATTTTTGAAAGAAAAAGTGGTAAGTTATATTTCATTAAAACTAAAAATTCTGCACTGTAAAAGACACTGTTGAGAGAATGAAAAGACAACCAATAGGATGAAGAAAACATTTGTAAAAGACACATATCATAAAAGGCTATTAGCAAAAATATATGAACTATGAAATTTCAATAATTCAAAAACAAGCAACCCAATTAAAAATTGGGCACAGAATCTAAAAAGACAACATACCAAGGAGGGTGTACAAAAGGCAAATAAATATTTGAAAAGATTAAAATATTTTAAATACAAAAAAATTCAGAATTCAGCACTATATGTTATCAGAAAGCTGCAAATTAGAACAGATCCAGCAAACTTTATGATGTTTCCTTCAACTACTCCTACTCCCTTCTCTTCAGCTCTGTGGAAACGTTGATAGACAAATATATCGATATAGTAATATCAGAAGTACAGAAGTACATCACATATATACAATAATTTTTAACTTGTCAGAAAAAAAACCAACAAATCATGACTTAAGATAATTTTTATGAAGAGAAAATATTCAACTTTTATCTCATGCCAACAACAT
Source organism: Neotragus moschatus (assembly GCA_006410615.1). Classification (NCBI taxonomy): domain Eukaryota; kingdom Metazoa; phylum Chordata; class Mammalia; order Artiodactyla; family Bovidae; genus Neotragus; species Neotragus moschatus. The sequence continues at coordinate 40,125 of SJYA01000035.1, read as the reverse complement.
GGATTAATCTCAAAGAATATTATGCTGAATGAAAGTAGCCTAATAAAAATAGTACTTATTATATGATACCATTTAATTAGTATTCTAGAATAGTCAAAGTAACCTAAGTAGAAATTACATTCAGGTGCTTCTGGTAAGGGATTAACTGGAAGTTGGAATATTACTGAGTGATAGAATTTTTCAGTGTCTTGATAGTATTATGAGGTATATAAGCATATATATTTATCAAAATTGATTGAGATGCTTACAACCTGAATATTTTACATTGATATATATAATATATGCATACTATAATATATATGTAAATATTTAAAATATATAATATAAAATAAATATATAAACATACTGTATACTGAGTATATACTGTATACAGTATATGTCAATAACAAAATTTCAGGAACATTAAATAATTCTCTGACAAAAAATGGAATAAATTGAACAAGAATAATAATCAGCTCAACTGTTTGAACTATTGTATATACAATCTATGCATTTATAATGCAAATTAATCAGAAAAGGTTATTGTTCCTTCAAGAAAATTTGTATAACCTTCAATGAGCACAATTAATGGTTAAGTAGATATCTACTTCTTACTCTGAAAATTATCAATGAAAGAAATAATCACACATTTCATCCTGTCCTTCCTATAGAAATTAAATTTCAGAGTAACCTAATATACACTATGAGACAATAATTATTTTACAACTCCTACTGAGAGCTGAGCTTAATGACCATTCTTAGCATGACTAAGACCGGAACATTTAGACCTTATTTCCTAAAGTGATGCAACATGAAGTGCTTATAATCACACAGGAAGCCCTGGCGTGCTGCCATTCATGGAGTCACAAAGAGTCGGACATGACTCAGGGACTGAACTGAACTGAACTGAACTGGATACTTGACCAAAGAAATAAAACCTAGGTATCTTCCCCAGTGGCTCAGCAGTTAAGAATCTGCCTGCAGTGCAGAAGATGTGGGCTCGATCCCTGGGTGAGGAAAATCTCCTGGAGGAGGAAATGGCAACCCACTCCAGTATTCTTGCCTGGAAAATCCCATGGACAGAGGAGCCCGGCAGGCTTCAGTCCTTGGAGTCACAAAAGAGTTGGGCACAACTTAGAGACTAAAACAACAGCAATGTAAGAACTAACTTCCAGTGTACAAGAAACATAAGTTATAGAAGGATGAGTTACATAACACCATGTAACAAGTAGACAATTTTAGAATTCAGAGCAGCTGCGTTACTTGTTGTTTCAGTGAAACAATAACCAAAGAATAAAGAGGAAGAAAGTATGTAAAGTTTGTTTGGATCTTAACTGCAAGAAACCATTTTTCAAAAAAAAAAAAAAAATTGACACAGTTGGGAAAATTTGAACATGACATGAGATAACAATAAAACCAGTAATAATTGTTAATATCATTAAGAGTGCTATGGCATTTTTAAACAAACATATAAATGTTAACAATGAAAAAATATACAATATAAATAAACAGTTTAAGGTAACAAATGTTAGTAGTGTTGCTTTATGGAACATGTATACAAAATTGAATTCCCTTATTATATACCAGCAATAAATTCTGAATAATATCATATACCAGAGCAACACATGCATTTTAAAAGTGCATGAATTATGGGAAAANTTTAAACAAACATATAAATGTTAACAATGAAAAAATATACAATATAAATAAACAGTTTAAGGTAACACATCTTAGTAGTGTTGCTTTATGGAACATGTATACAAAATTGAATTCCCTTATTATATACCAGCAATAAATTCTGAATAATATCATATACCAGAGCAACACATGCATTTCAAAAGTGCATGAATTATGGGAAAATTAATTTTAATAAAAATATTTAAAAGGATTCAAGATATGACTTGTTTATAAACATGAAACAATTTTTTTAATTCTATTCTCAAAGTTTATCTATATAAATCAATCTAACCTAAATCCATCAAGATTTTTTAAATTTCAAACTGATTCTAAATTGTAAAATTAATCTAGACAAAATAAACCAAGAAAATCAGAATAATTTTTAGCAAAAAATGGTTGGGAGAATTTCTTTGTCAGAAATCAGTTATTTAGAGTTTTAGGGATGGATGCATTATTATTTTTGAAGGATTAGATAGATCCATCAATGGAAAAATGAAGAAAGACTGGGAATACAGAAAGGCATTTTGGAGATTTGATTTATTATGCATAGGCCTTGAAGATTTAGATTAATTGTTGAAATAATAATTTTTTCATGTTAAAAAAGGCAATGGCAACCCACTCCAGTACTCTTGCCTGGAGAATTCCATGGATGGAGGAGACTGGTAGACTGCAGTCCATGTGGTCGCTCAGAGTCCGGCAGGACTGAGCGACTTCATTTTCACTTTTCACTTTGATGCATTGGAGAGGGAAATGGCAACCCACTCCAGTGTTCTTGCCTGGAGAATCCCAGGGATGGGGGAGCCTGGTGGGCTGCCATCTGTGGGGTCGCACAGAGTCGGACATGACTGAAGTGACTTAGCAGCAGTAGCAGCAGCAAAAGACAACTGTAGGTATTTTAGAAAGCAGTCAATTTCTACCCAGCATCTTAAGGAGAAACTAATTTCAGGTTGTTAAAAGACATTCATTAGTAACACATGCTATAAAATTTTTATAACCAAACTTAGAAACAACATAGGATCTTATAAGTCACAATCAATATTTTAGGTTTTGTATTAAATAAATCAGGAAGTCACTAAATGCTTTTTTTCACAAGAAATGCATAATAAGAGTTACATTTTAAAAGTTTCAGTTTTGCTGTTCTCTGGAGAATTGGGTGTATGGGAGAAAAATAAAGAAAAAATAGAGTCAATAAGGAGATTTAATAATCCATGTGAACAGTGATGATTGCTTTAAAGTATAGTTGTGGAATAGTCACATCTAAATTACTTCTAAAAACAAACATATAGTACTTAATATATTTGTATGTGACTACATTGAGCATTTATAATATTATTATAAACTGGATATATAGCAACATATATATTTTAAAAGGTGGGGCCATCTAAATTAATTTAGCAATATAAATTAGATATTGTTTGGTATAATGTTTTTTTCTTTCTAAAGCTAAATACAAACCTTTCAATGTCATATTTGGATAATTTTGTGATAACATTTTTGCTATGCAAATGTTTTCATCAGGGATTGGTAACCTTAAATAGGATTTTCTTTATTTTCTATACAAATATATGTGCCTAAGAATCACTAAGATCCTATGATTTACTGGGCCACTGAACTATTCTCCCACCTCTCTTCTCAAACCTCTTTTGTCTTCTAAGATTTATCATTGTTGTTGCTATTGTTCTTTTGTCACAGTCCATAAATCTAAGAGTAGGGGTGACATGATGCCACAACATATTGTCCAGATTAAGGATCCTGAGTAGCTTTATTTTCTGACATTTATGGGAACAGTTTGAGAAACTGGAAACTTCAGCCAAATTATCTCTTTTCTGATACAGAAATAATGAAAATAATCTTGTATTACTTTTTCCAATCACTTAGATAAAATATTTTAAATGCTTTACCACATCCTCTGCCCCCCAGCCTTTTCTTTTATTTTGCAGTCACTCATTAGTTTTTGCAGATGTTCACACATACAAGAGATAAAAGTCTAGTATTTTCCAAGACCTCTGACAAGGTATATATGATTGGCAATAACTAAGATATACAAGACTCATGCCCTCTCTGAGCACAGCAATGCTTCTCAGCTTTTACGTTCCCATAAAAGCTTGCTCCCAGGTTATTATTTAATAGTAGACTCCTACCATGTGATGTGTAATTATAATGGCATTTCATTTTTCTGAGTCATTTACTATGAAGCTTGTCAAATTTCATTTTTAATGGTAAAATTGAAAGTTTTTTACCCCACAATGTGTATAGTACAATAAAAAAGGTTAGTTTAGTTTTGGTTTTAGCTGAGCATCTATATTCAAATCTATCTTTTTTTTTTTTTTTTTCCTCTAGGTGAGGCTAAGATGTTAGCTTGGATTCCTAGGACCTGGGAGCTTAAAAATGTAGATTTAATAGGGTTCTCACATTTCACACACTATAGTATGTGCATATATATGTGTGTGTGTATGTGTAGATTGTAGATTTATACAGTATATATTCTGTATGATTGGTACTTGAATTGTTGTTTGGCCTGGAGGTGAATGGGGCTGAGTTCCAAGGGCTATGGAGTCTGGTTTTGGACCTCTGGTGGATGGGACCAGATCCTGAAGCTAGTGCAGGCTCACAAGTGGTTGTGTCCAGGGCTGGTGCCCTTTGCCTGATGGCTGAGGCTTGGATCCAGGGCTAGTGATGGCCCACTGACGAGTAGGGCCACATCCTGGGGCTTCTGGTGGATTGTGCCAGCTCCACTGGACTAGTGCCAACTGGCTTATGGGCTGGACTTGTTTCTGGCACTAACACACTAGAAGGAGGATTCCAAAGTGATGTTTATCAGTATAAATGTCCTCATGGTAGAATCAACTTCTTCCAGTGCCTGTGTGCATGTGTCCCCAGGGTGAATTACAATTGCCTCCTAGCTCTCCAGAATGCTCCTTTAGGAGCAGCAAGTTGGTCTAACTCAGATTCCTTTCAATTTACTACTCAGCCTTCATACAGCATGTGAAATTTTTTGTGCACCCTTTATGAGTGGCGTTTCTCTTTTCCACAGCCCTCTGGGCCTCCCATATACAAGCCACACTGGCCTTCAAAGGCAGAAATTCTTGGTTCTTATCTTCCCAATTGGGCTTCCCTGGTGGTTTCCCAGTGGAAGACCACAAGGCTAGTGAGCCTAATATGGGGTAAGACCACTCCTTGGTTAGAACATCTGCAATTGTAATTATCTTCCCTTTTGTGGGTTGTCCACCTAGGGATATGGGTCTTCACTATACTGTGTCTTTGCCCCTTATATCTATATCACTCACTGTTGTTCCATCTATATATCTTCAGCTTAAAGATCTCATCTGTTAGTCCTGAAGTCCTTCTCATCTGTAGTTGCTCTGTAAACAGTTGCAATTTTGGTATTCCCGAGGGAGAGATGAGCTCTGGGTCTTCTACTCTGCTGTCTTGGTCACTCCACTCATTGTTAATTTGCATTTTCCTGATGGCAAATTATGTAAAATATCATTTCATATGCTTATATGCTATTCTTACATCTTTTTTCCTGAGGTATCTGTTAAGATCTTTGGCCCATTTCTTGATCAGGTTGTTTTTTTATTGCCAAGTTGCAATGAGGGAGACCTGGGTTCAATCCTCGGGTTCAGAAGATTCCCTGGAGAAAGGAAAGGCTACCCACTCCAGTATTCTGGCCTGGAGAATTCCATGCACTGTATGGTTCATGGGGTCTCAAAGAGTCAGACACAACTGAGCGAATTTCACCTCAAGATGTCTTTATATATTCTGTATGATAGTCCTTTCTCAGATGTGTCTTTTGAAAATAGTTTTCCCCATCTGTGGCTTCTCTGTCATTATCTTAATATCTTTCACAGGGAAAAAGTTTTTAGTTTTGATACAATCAAACTTACCGTTTTTTTAAAAAATAAGGACTGTGTCTTTGTTGCTATTTATGGAAAGTTATTGTCACACTAAAGGTCATCTACGTTTTCTCTGTTATCTTCGAGGAATTTCATACTTTTGGGTTTTGCATTTAGGTATTGTGATCCTTTTTAAATTATTTTTTTTGTGAAGGCCATAAGATCTGTATCTGAATTCATTTTTTGAATGAAAACTGCCCAGTTGTTCCAGAACCATTTGTTGAAAAGATTATTTTATTGCTTTACTTTTTACTCGTTTGTCAAAGATCAGTTGGCTATATTTGTGTAGGTAAATTGCTGGGCTATTTATTCTGCTTCATTATTCTGACAATAAACTCTTTTTTCCAAACAATGTTGTCTTGACTATTGAAGCTTTAATAACAAGTCTTAAAGTACAACTTGTTTCCCTTTTAATATTTTGTAGAGTCTTTGATTCTTTATATAAGCTTCATAATCATTTGTTGATAACCATGACATAACCTGCTAGATTTTTTGAAAAAATTTATTGGATTAATTACAATATTGTGTTAGTTTCAAGTATACAGCAAAGTGAATCAGTTAGACATATAGGTTTATCCAATCTTTTTTTTTTAATTCTTTTCCCATATAGGCCATTAGAGAGTACTGAGTTCCCTGTGCTATACAGCAGGTTCTTATTAGTTATCTACTATATATAAAATAGTGTTTTCAACACCAGTCTCNTTTTTTTTTTTTTTTTCCTCTAGGTGAGGCTAAGATGTTAGCTTGGATTCCTAGGACCTGGGAGCTTAAAAATGTAGATTTAATAGGGTTCTCACATTTCACACACTATAGTATGTGCATATATATGTGTGTGTGTATGTGTAGATTGTAGATTTATACAGTATATATTCTGTATGATTGGTACTTGAATTGTTGTTTGGCCTGGAGGTGAATGGGGCTGAGTTCCAAGGGCTATGGAGTCTGGTTTTGGACCTCTGGTGGATGGGACCAGATCCTGAAGCTAGTGCAGGCTCACAAGTGGTTGTGTCCAGGGCTGGTGCCCTTTGCCTGATGGCTGAGGCTTGGATCCAGGGCTAGTGATGGCCCACTGACGAGTAGGGCCACATCCTGGGGCTTCTGGTGGATTGTGCCAGCTCCACTGGACTAGTGCCAACTGGCTTATGGGCTGGACTTGTTTCTGGCACTAACACACTAGAAGGAGGATTCCAAAGTGATGTTTATCAGTATAAATGTCCTCATGGTAGAATCAACTTCTTCCAGTGCCTGTGTGCATGTGTCCCCAGGGTGAATTACAATTGCCTCCTAGCTCTCCAGAATGCTCCTTTAGGAGCAGCAAGTTGGTCTAACTCAGATTCCTTTCAATTTACTACTCAGCCTTCATACAGCATGTGAAATTTTTTGTGCACCCTTTATGAGTGGCGTTTCTCTTTTCCACAGCCCTCTGGGCCTCCCATATACAAGCCACACTGGCCTTCAAAGGCAGAAATTCTTGGTTCTTATCTTCCCAATTGGGCTTCCCTGGTGGTTTCCCAGTGGAAGACCACAAGGCTAGTGAGCCTAATATGGGGTAAGACCACTCCTTGGTTAGAACATCTGCAATTGTAATTATCTTCCCTTTTGTGGGTTGTCCACCTAGGGATATGGGTCTTCACTATACTGTGTCTTTGCCCCTTATATCTATATCACTCACTGTTGTTCCATCTATATATCTTCAGCTTAAAGATCTCATCTGTTAGTCCTGAAGTCCTTCTCATCTGTAGTTGCTCTGTAAACAGTTGCAATTTTGGTATTCCCGAGGGAGAGATGAGCTCTGGGTCTTCTACTCTGCTGTCTTGGTCACTCCACTCATTGTTAATTTGCATTTTCCTGATGGCAAATTATGTAAAATATCATTTCATATGCTTATATGCTATTCTTACATCTTTTTTCCTGAGGTATCTGTTAAGATCTTTGGCCCATTTCTTGATCAGGTTGTTTTTTTATTGCCAAGTTGCAATGAGGGAGACCTGGGTTCAATCCTCGGGTTCAGAAGATTCCCTGGAGAAAGGAAAGGCTACCCACTCCAGTATTCTGGCCTGGAGAATTCCATGCACTGTATGGTTCATGGGGTCTCAAAGAGACAGACACAACTGAGCGAATTTCACCTCAAGATGTCTTTATATATTCTGTATGATAGTCCTTTCTCAGATGTGTCTTTTGAAAATAGTTTTCCCCATCTGTGGCTTCTCTGTCATTATCTTAATATCTTTCACAGGGAAAAAGTTTTTAGTTTTGATACAATCAAACTTACCGTTTTTTTAAAAAATAAGGACTGTGTCTTTGTTGCTATTTATGGAAAGTTATTGTCACACTAAAGGTCATCTACGTTTTCTCTGTTATCTTCGAGGAATTTCATACTTTTGGGTTTTGCATTTAGGTATTGTGATCCTTTTTAAATTATTTTTTTTGTGAAGGCCATAAGATCTGTATCTGAATTCATTTTTTGAATGAAAACTGCCCAGTTGTTCCAGAACCATTTGTTGAAAAGATTATTTTATTGCTTTACTTTTTACTCGTTTGTCAAAGATCAGTTGGCTATATTTGTGTAGGTAAATTGCTGGGCTATTTATTCTGCTTCATTATTCTGACAATAAACTCTTTTTTCCAAACAATGTTGTCTTGACTATTGAAGCTTTAATAACAAGTCTTAAAGTACAACTTGTTTCCCTTTTAATATTTTGTAGAGTCTTTGATTCTTTATATAAGCTTCATAATCATTTGTTGATAACCATGACATAACCTGCTAGATTTTTTGAAAAAATTTATTGGATTAATTACAATATTGTGTTAGTTTCAAGTATACAGCAAAGTGAATCAGTTAGACATATAGGTTTATCCAATCTTTTTTTTTTAATTCTTTTCCCATATAGGCCATTAGAGAGTACTGAGTTCCCTGTGCTATACAGCAGGTTCTTATTAGTTATCTACTATATATAAAATAGTGTTTTCAACACCAGTCTCCCAATTTATCCCTTCCCCCAATCCTCTAGTAACCATCAGTTTGTTTTCTACATCTGTAATTCTACTTCTGTTTTATAAACTTCATTTGTAACCTTTTTTAGATTCCATAATAATCAATATCATGATATAATATTTGTATTTCTGTATCTGACTTAATTCCTCCAGTATGACAACATCTAATTCCATCCATTTTGCTGCAAATAGCCTTATTTCATTCTTTTTTTCTAGCTGAATAATATTTCATTGTACCACATCTTCTATATTCATTCTTATGTTATTAGACTCAGGTTGCTCACATGTCCTGGCTATTGCAACTAGTGCTTCAATTGGAGTGCATGTATCTTTTCAAATTATAGTTTTCTCTGGTGTATGCCTATGAATGAAATTGCTGGGTCATATGGTAGTTCTATTTTTAGTTTTCTAAGGAACGTTTATATTGTTCTCCATAGTACTTATACCAATTTACATCCCCACCAAAAAAGTAAAAGGGTTCCCTTTTCTTCACACCTTTACCAGCATTTATTATTTGTAGATTTTTTGATGATTGCCATTCTGACCAGTGTGATAACTCATTATATATAGTTTTGATTTGCATTTCTCTAATATCAGTGATGCTGAGCATCTTTTATGTGCTTTTTTGCCATTTGTATGTCTTCCTTGATGAAATGTCTACTTAGATTTTCTGCCCATTTTTTGATTGCGTTGTTTTTTGATATTGAATTGCATAAACTGTTTATTTTGGAGATTAATCCCTTGTCAGTGTCTTCATTTGCAAATATATTCTCCCATTCTGAGGGTTCTCTTTTTTGTTTTGTTTATGAAACTTTGACTGAAATTGTACGGAATCTACAAATCAAATTGTTAAAAATAAATATCATAATAATATTGACTTTCTATCCATAAGCCTGGGATATATCTCTGTTTACTTATTTCTTTGATTTTGTTCATCTGAGTACTATAGTTTCCCTCATCAAGATCTTGCATATATATTGTGAGATGTTTATCTAAGTACTTCATTTTAGTTATGCCAATATAAATTGTATTGTGTATTTAATTTCAAATTCTGCTTGTTTGTTATATAAGAAAACAATTGACTTCTATGTTTTAACCTTGCACCCTAAAATTTTACTATAATTGCTTATTAGAGTCAAAAGTTTGTTTGCTTTTTTGGTCAGTTCTTTCAAATTTTCTACATAGAAGATTAAGTCATCTGTGAACAAAGCTGGTTTTATTTTTCCTTTACAATCTATATATCTTTATTTATTTTTTCTTTTTTTATTTCATTAGCTAAGACTTTCAGTAAAATTTTGAAAAGCTGTAGTGAGAGCTGTATTATCTTGTTTCTGACCTTAGTAGAAAAGATTCAAGTTTCCCATCATTAAGTATTATGTTAATCATAGTTCTTTTGTACATATTCTTTATCAAGTTGAGAAACTTTTCTATATCTAGTTTACTGAGATATTTTGTCATGAATAGATAAGGTATTTTGCATCTAATGATACTATCATGCTATATTTCTTTTTTAGTTTATTGATGTGACAGATTACTCAGTTGATTTTTGCATGTTGAATTAGTCTTGGATACCTGGATAAATCCCACTTGCTTGTGATGTAAACAAGTTATCTATTGATTTAACTAAAGTGAGAAATAATCATTGGGAGTGGCATATGTAATGATTCAAGTGTTATTGGCTGTGTAATCACTGATTTATAGGTATATATGTAACAATCATTTCACATGGATTTATGTTTATCTTATCTGGATAGTCTATCTTAATTTTGAATCTAATAAACCTTATGTTAATGTTTTAGTAATATACAGTTTACTTAAATATCCTTATAGGAAGTCATGCAAAATTTAATTTGCCTAAAAATATAGATCAGTTAGGAGAAGGCAATGGCAACTCACTCCAGTACTCTTGCCTGGAAAATCCCATGGATGGAGGAGTGTGGTAGGCTGCAGTCCATGGGGTCGTGAAGAGTCGGACATGACTGAGCTATTTCTCTTCCACTTTTCACTTTCATGCATTGGAAAAGGAAATTGCAACCCACTCCAGCATTCTTGCCTGCAGAACCCCAGGGATGGCAGAGCCTGGTGGGCTGCCGTCTATGGGGTCGCACAGAGTCAGACACAACTGAAGCGACTTAGCAGCAGCAGTATAATCATTTAGTTTAGTGTGATGATTTTTCTTTGTATGATAATCATGCTCATCTCTCTGGAAATGGGATATAATTTTAATTGTATGTTATCAATTTCCAGGCTGCTATTCTTCAATATTTGAAAACACTTATACTGTTTTTCCTCAGACTCTGTAAGATAAATATTTTTATGACAACAGTTGTTTGTTTGCTTTATCATCCATGCTCACCATCCTCCTTCATGACAAAACTTCAGTTTTGTTCAATCACATACTTTTTAAAAATGCAGTCTATATGTGTCAGGAAAGAGCATACCATCCACAGTACCTGAGTTTTTGAATAGCTTATCTATTATAGGAATTTCAAACCCTTTGAAAATGATAGGTTCACAACCTCTTAAGTTAATTAACATTTGTTACCCACCTGGCTGAAATTTTAAGTCATGTTTGAACACCTGAACCAAACCCAATTACACAAAAAATAGTAAAAAACAATATACTCCCACTGCCATTCCAGTGATTTATGAGCAGAGGGGATCCAGCCTTGCCAGTAGATGACTCCCAGCAAATGAAGCCACGATCAAGACACTGTTGGACCACTGACTGATTCAAAGATTGAAGTCTACTCTATTTTTGTACCTCAAGATGAGCTTATTATTAAAGGCAGCTTAAATTTTTTCCTGATTCTAAATTTTATATATGTGTGTGTGTATATATATATTTAAATCTACATAATTATATATTACCCATGTGCTAGTGCTATATGTTATATATGTATGTATATATATATGTGTGTGTGTGTGTGTGTGTGTGTGTGTNGTGTGTCAGGAAAGAGCATACCATCCACAGTACCTGAGTTTTTGAATAGCTTATCTATTATAGGAATTTCAAACCCTTTGAAAATGATAGGTTCACAACCTCTTAAGTTAATTAACATTTGTTACCCACCTGGCTGAAATTTTAAGTCATGTTTGAACACCTGAACCAAACCCAATTACACAAAAAATAGTAAAAAACAATATACTCCCACTGCCATTCCAGTGATTTATGAGCAGAGGGGATCCAGCCTTGCCAGTAGATGACTCCCAGCAAATGAAGCCACGATCAAGACACTGTTGGACCACTGACTGATTCAAAGATTGAAGTCTACTCTATTTTTGTACCTCAAGATGAGCTTATTATTAAAGGCAGCTTAAATTTTTTCCTGATTCTAAATTTTATATATGTGTGTGTGTATATATATATTTAAATCTACATAATTATATATTACCCATGTGCTAGTGCTATATGTTATATATGTATGTATATATATATGTGTGTGTGTGTGTGTGTGTGTGTGTGTGTATATGATATGTACACACACTCACACCTTGAGTAGTTGAACAATTAGCTTCTCTAAAAATAATAAGGAAGAAAAGTTTGATTTGGAAGAAAGAATAAGGTAGATTAGTGGTGGGCAGATGCTAAAAGAAACAGCAGATAGAATTATATGGCTTAGTCATTGTCCAGACCTCAGAAAGTGCAAATAATTAGGAAAAAGGTTCATGAGTTATTTTATCAATCAATATAATTAAAGTGCAAAATCAACTTTGTTTCTATTCATATTATTTTCAGCATATAGGTAGATGTTTCTCCATAATGAGGCTCATCATGGTGTGCAAAGAGTGGCTGTTACCACTATCTCAAAATTTCAGTCTTAACTGATTTCTCTCATAGGTGTTTATTCTTTTAGGTTAAGATATTATAAAATCTTATAAAAATGCAAAAACCTTATCATGGAGAGGTAGAATCATCACCCAGTAATCTCTGCCCTAAAATAATTTTATCTTTTAAAATAGCTATTTGGCCACTTAGTTTAAATGGAGGTCTGTAAGAGGAAGTTACAATTACCTTTGCTATAATTTGTTCTCAATCTATCCCTTTCACTTAATACCAATGCTTAGTGAGTATTGTGAATTTACTTTTTAAAATATGACTCAGATAAATATGCATTATAATTCACTTTCTTTAAGATATAGGAGTTCCTTTTATCCAGGAGCCAGAATGATATTATGTTAATATGCTGTCGCCTATAAAACATATATGACTCTTCACTATATTTTTAGAATACCAATATTATCATTTTTATAATTCTACATATTTGTTTTTTGCCTATAAGTGCCAAATATATTTATATAATATTCGGGGGCTTTGATTTTGTTTGCCTGGATGCTTCTTTTTTCATCCATAAGCAGTTGAGTGTACTTCCAATATTTTAATTTGACTTTATTCTTCCCCTGGCTAGGCAAAGAGCTCATTCACTTTTAGAGTCTTTGGGGTCACAAAGAGTCAGACACGACTGAGCGACTGAACTGAACTGAATGTTTTTACTGGCAAATGTCTTCCAACTTCAATACTTATTTTTTACTGCTTTTATTTATAAACAGTAGAAATGAGAAACAATATGTTAACAATGAAATAGTTTCTCTAATCACTATTTTTAAGAGACAAAAGTTTACTTTTTTGAAAGGCTTAATTTATAGATTGCATTCTAGACTTCAAGTTCCTCAATGCCCTTGAACCATAAAATAAGAGAAAAAAAGCTTTTAGAAGTCATCTAAATAAATCTCCATATCTGTTTTTTGACATTGTAAAAATTAAGAAGTAAAAGGTAAGTAATTCATTTAAATTCACCTTATCTGTTAATGACAGATTTAGAACACTAAGATAACAACTTTTAGTGATATTTTGCTGGTTAATCAGTTATTAATTATAGCAATAACTCCAGGTAATAAATGATTCTCCAAAACTCAGTGGATAAAAACAGCAATATTTGTTTACTTATTAGTCTGCAGGTCAGACGGGCTATTTTTTCTATTCAGGCCCAGACTTCATTGTTCTCTGTTATTCATGCTCAATCACTTATGGTCAAATGGTGAGTTTGCTAAGTCATTAATTATTAAATGTGACTCTCATAAACCTCATTTTTCTCTATTTATACTCATTGAAAACTCTCTCATTTTTGTGTATAGCCTCCAAAATTGATATTGTCCATCTCCAAGTTCTCTGCTTTTAAATAACAAGTGCATGTTGGCAGATTGTTGTCTTATTGTGTGCTTTTGTATCATTTTCTATGAGATGCAAAGTGAAAAAGCAAAATAGCTTTATCTTTCTGGGCATCTGATATTTGTCCTTCAAATATTAGAATGTCTTCACTTATTCTACAGCATAATAATTAATTAATTATGATGCATTCATTTTAATATAAAATATTAGTTTTAATAAAACTTTGTTTATCTTATGAAGCAGAGTTTTATTTCCCAAGTAAACATTAGCCAGAGCATTAAAGTTGTTTTTAACTGAAAGGCAAGTGCTAAAATTTCTATATTCATAGTTAACGCTGAGGTACTTCTTGCCTAAATATAATTTTCTTAAATTCTTATTCATGGATAAATATTCCTTGAACAAAATAAACTTCCCTCTTTCATGGTTTTCATTCTAATTAAAAAATGATAAAATATATTACCAAGTACATATAAATTTCATAAAAAGAAATAAAATTGTGTTAGGGAAAATACAGAAATTTCATTTTGTCATTAATTGGCTACTGTGATAAGAAGTGGGGCTATTGAGAGACTTATAAGACCTTCAACTCTATTCCTTGTCACTGCAGTAGTTCTCAAATGTCTCTGTGGAGTTAGAAAGATCTAGGTTTTTATTACAATGGAATATGTAATATGTTATATGTTAACTGGGTGTGTCACTTTAAAAGACTCCTGAATAATCTCCATAAACCTTAATTCTTTACCCATAAAATATGATAGTTAGAAAATAACTTGTAGGATTCAAGTAGTGCTTCAATATAATGAGGTATATCAGTTAGACTGTCTACCAGAGTGCCAGTGCAAATATTCAAGAATATTTACCATGTTACTAACTATGTGCTGTGCTGTGTTTAAGTCACTTCAGTCGTGTTTGACTTTCTGAGACCCTGTGGACTGTAGCTTGCCAGGTTCCTCTGTCCATGGGATTCTCCAGGCAAGAATACTGGAGTAGGTTTCCATGCCATTTTCCAGGCCATTCTTCTGACCCAGGGATGAACCTGAGTCTCTTATGTCTCCTGCATTGACAGGCAGATTCTTTACCACTAGTGCTACTTGGGATACTGATACTCAAGTCTTGGTACGTATGAAGAAAATACAGATTTTCTTCTGAAGTACAATGAAGTCTCTTTCTGTAAGTTTTAATAGTGATCTGGTACATGTTTGCTACATGACTTGAAGGGAAAAACTCAATCTTTCTGTGCTTTAATTTCCAAAACAGGAAACAATGGAAATGAAAATAGTATCTATATCTTGAAGCTCTTGTAAGTATGTTTTAATCTAGCTAAAATAGTGCCTGACACAATAGAGGTCCTATGCCTTTTGTATTAATATTATTATTTTTAAAGATAAAGCCATGAAGGTTCGGATAGACAGATAGATATCACTTATATATGCTTAAAGAGAATAGAAACATAGATTGCATGCTAAATTGAGGGATTAAAAATAATAGCATTTTACATTATTTCATTAGGGATAAAGATTAATGTTTACTGATAATTTTGCCTATTTACTCTCTCATGATCACTATCTCTCACAATGTTAGTCAAAAGTTATTTATTTTTCTCTACTTTTGATAATATACATTGCAAGATACATTATTTTTTAGTCTCATATTATATCAAACATTGAATGCTTACACAATAATTTAGAATGGATATATATTTGACAAACTATAATAAATTGAGTTCATATATAGTAGGCCTTTGAGTAAAGTTAAGATATGATGGAAAGGCTTATGGTATATATTATAACAAAAGAGAATGATAGAATACATATTTTGTTTCTGCAAGCTGCTGTGGATTTTTAAATTACTGACACATGTTAGAGACTTCAATAGTAGCCAAGGTGGATAAACTATAGGAAAAGCTGTTTAGAGCACTGCAATACTTATACATATTTTTCTACTACTTCTCAATCACATCTATTTGGCACTTTCTCTGCTCTAAGTGACACAGACCAGAGAAGAAAAGAGAGGGGGATAAATAAAGAATTCTTCTGAATTCACAAAGTAGAAGCAGCAACAGATAAAACAGGAGCTCAAAACACATAAGGTGTATGTACAAATTTACTTGAGTTCAGTTCAGAGAACACTTTGAGGAGCAATTTAAATTATTCTGATAAAAGTATATTCNAATAATAAAAATGCTGAGAACATTATCAGTTAGTTTGTGTTGATATTTAAAGTAGCTATTGTATAGATTCTATGTAAGAGATTACTTTTACTGTTACTGTTTTATGGTATGAGATGCATTGCTTCAGTTTGTCAGCAGCTTTAGTATCATTAATACATACAATTTCAATTGGTTAATTTCTGTAGTCCTAGACTACTACATGTGTACGTATATAATATGTATATTATATATGATATATATTATATAATTTATATAATATATATATATTTATATATAATTTGTATTATGATATATATAATGTTTCCCCAGCATACAAAATTTCCTCTTTAATGAGAACAAAATTATAAAATTTATGTTCTGTGTCAACTTGAGAATACTGTCTTTATTCATTTAGGTTACTGTTTCATAACTGGTTCAATTGAAAGACATTGGCAGAATATCTGACAGCTCTTAAAAGTCCAGCATCTGTGATGCCCACTTACATTATTCTTTGGTTTTGACTTCTAGCATTAGAAGACTCAGACCACTTCACTTTAGAGCACAGATTACAACTCATAGGTTACCACCTATGAAAGGGGCTGTCTTAGTCCACGTGCACTGCTATAGCAAAATATCTCAGACTGGGTGGATTGCAAACAACAGAAATTCATTTCTCATAGTTTTGGAATCTGAAAGCCCAAATATGGGTGCCAGCATGGTTGAATTCTACTGAGAAACCCATTCTAAATTTTAATCTTCATGTTGTATCCTCACACGGTGAACTTGCATGGTTGTAACATGAGACATGAGTTTGCACAAGCTCCAGGAGTCAGTGATGGACAGGGAAGCCTGGCATGCTGCAGTCCATGGAGTCGCAAAGACTCAGACACGATTGAGTGACTGAACTGAACTGAACATGAAACAGATATATCTGAATTTTTTGGATCTAGTAAATCTTCCAGACCCTTTGACTGTAGAGACATAGCTTAAAAGTCTTTACTGAACATTAATGATGATTGAAAATTCTGAAAGCACTGGAAGGAGTTGACTCCAAGTAAATTGAAGAGAGTAATTATTTAGGTACGTATATAACTTCCACTAATGCTAATCAAAATTTTGTATATAAATCTGAGCACAACAAAAAGATGGGCATTTATACATATACACACAGTACACTTTTGAGCTTTCCTTAAGATCATATTGTAAAATGATGGTAAATAGGGTCTCTCTGCTGCTGCTGCTGCTGCTGCTGCTGCTGCTGTCGCTTCTGTCGTGTCTGACTCTGTGCAACCCCATAGACGGCAGCCTACCAGGCTCCTCTGTCCCTGGGATTCTCCAGGCAAGAGTACTGGAGTGGGTTGCCATTGCTTTCTCCAAAGGTGTCTCTTAGGTCACCTATAATTTACATTTTAATATCTTAGGACATGTAGCAATAGGAAACTTTAGATAGCTAAAGTTTTAAATTCTTGAGTAAAATAATTTACCAGCTGCTATAATTCTTCAGATCTTTCACTGCAAATGAGACTGTTCAGATTTAAACTACTCATGTTTCATAGAGGAATCTAGTTCTCACTTTCCTAGATAATTAGATATACACAAAACTACAAGGAGAAGATAAAGTAGTAAAAGGTTGTGAGTAAGGCGCAGGAGAGGGAGGAGAGCAGAAAGGAAAAGAAGGAGGACAAAGAGAAAATGGCACCTCACTCCAGTAATCTTGCCTGGAAAATCCCATGGACAGAGGAGTCTGGTGGGCTGCAGTCCATGCGGTCGCTACTAGTCGGACAGGACTGAGCGACTTCACTTTCACTTTTCTCTTTCATGCATTGGAGAAGGAAATGGCAACCCACTCCAGTGTTCTTGCCTGGAGAATCCCAGGGACAGGGGAGCCTGGTGGGCTGCCGTATATAGGGTCGCACAGAGTCGCATACGACTGAAGCCTCTCAGCAGCAGCAGCAGTCTGGTGGCTCAGACGGTAAAATGTCTGCCTGCAACGCGGGAGACCCGGGCTAGATTCCTGGGTCAGGAAGATTCCCTGGAGAAGGAAATGGCAATCCATTCCAGCACTCTTGCCTAGAAAATCCCATGGATGGAGAAGCCTGATAGGCTACAGTCCACGGGGTTGCAAAGAGTAGGATATGACTGAGGGACTTCGTTTTCACATTTGTCTGGCTATTTATTAATCTTCCTCATCCCCTTTAAAAACTTTAGGATACCTCTGTTATTTTTTTTTCTTTCTTTCTTTCTTTTTTTTTTTTTTTTGCACTAAGTCAGAATTGTCACAGGCATTTAATTTTAAATGATGTTTTCAGATAAATANCAGGAGTCTTTGGCACTTGAGAGGACTTCAGGGTACAAAATTCATGAAAGCAAAATATCTTGACAGCTTAAAAAAATAAATGAGGGGAGAAGCACTCTGAGCACTAAGTCAGAATTGTCACAGGCATTTAATTTTAAATGATGTTTTCAGATAAATACCAAATATTTCATTTTAGGTTCAAATATAAGAGTTAAAGTAAAATTTCTCTCTTCCTTCATATTTGATAGCAGCCCAAGTTGATTCAACAAAGAGAAAATATTGTGGTTTTCCGGTGGGAGAAGTTAATAAACCAGCTTCCATTCTCTTCATATGTCTATAAACAAAAATTTCATCTTAAGAGTCTTATCAGACGGTAAACATTTCAGTTCAGTTCAGTTCAGTCACTCAGTCATGTCCAACTCCTTGTGACCCCATGGACTGCAGCACGCCAGGCTTCCCTGTCCATCACCAGCTCCCGGAGTTTACTCAAACTCAGGTCCATTGAGTCAGTGATGCCATCTAACCATCTCATCCTCTCTTGTCCCCTTCTCCTGCCCTCAGTCTTTCCCAGCATCAGGGTCTTTTCCAATGAGTCAGTTCTGCACATCAGGTGGCCAAAGTATTCGAGTTTCAGCTTCAGCATCAGTCCTTCCAATGAGTATTCAGGACTGATTTCCATTAGGGTGGACTCGTTGGATCTCCTTGCAGTCCAAGGGAATGCCAAGAATCTTCTCCAACACCACAGTTCAAAAGCATCAATTCTTTAGTGTTCAGTTTCCTTTATGGTCCAACTCTTACATCCATACATGACTACTGGTAAAACCATAACTTTGACTAGATGGACCTTTGTTGGAAAAGTAATAGTTCTGCTTTTAATATACTGTCTAGGTTGGTCATAACTTTTCTCCCAAGGAGCAAGCATCTTTTAATTTCATGGCTGTAGTCACCATCTGCAGTGATTTTGGAGCCCCCCCCAAATAAAATATGTCACTGTTTCCATTGTTTCCCACCTATTTGAAAGCTACTTTTTTTAACATTTATATATTTAATTGAAATCAATCAACAGCCTATGAGGCCACATGGAGAATGAAGTTATGCTTTACAAGATATAAATGTGAAAAGGTAAACGAGGGTGGAAAGACAACATGGTTTCTGATCTCACAAGTTTTATATTCTAAAGCATAGGAGAGTCATTAAATATATATGTATATGTAAATGGTCAAAGTAGTAGCAAAGTGTACTTGTTGCAATGCAGGAAAACGATAAAGATCTTAGTAATAAGGAAGGCATTAACTGATTGGTTAAGGGCTTAAGAAAAATTAAATAAACTAAGTTATTTTTTGTCATTTTAAACAAACTGTTGGAAATTTAACAACACAGATAAAACTTTTTTCTTCCCTGAAAGAGATTTCACAATTTAATTTGGACAAAAAAAAAAATCTTGCACAAGCAACCCTAGCATAAGAAAATACAGTACACAAAATCTTTGGACATACTATATGAAAATACATGTGGGAATTTAGAGCAGTCTAAGCAAAATACCAGGCTCCTCCAGCAGTGGGCTGCTGTCCCTGGGGTCGCGAAGAGTCGGACACGACTGAACGACTTCACTTTCACATTTCACTTTCACGTGTTGGAGAAGGAAATGGCAACCCACTCCAGCATTCTTGCCTGGATAATCCCAGGGGCGGCTGGAGCCTGGTGGGCGGTCGTCTCTGGGGTCGCACAGAATTGGACACGACTGATGTGACTCAGCAGCAGCAGCAAGCAAAATACTATGAAATAATAGAAGGAAAGATTTAGTTCAGCACAAGGAATAACTTGTTGACAAGCACACGTTCGGCGGGAGTAAGAGACAGTGCAAGAGTTAGAACAAGAGCCAAGGCCCAGGACTGATGGCATAGTAGATTAAACTTGAACTAGGACTATTTGTTAAAGACCTGGTAATTCAGATGCCAACAATCATCTGGACCTACATCATAATTTCATTGAGGCAAAATTCTAACTAAAATTTTAAATCAGTCAACTTATCAATCATTTTTGTGTGCATATGTGTAGTATCTATATAGAACAGCTGACATTCTATTTTATTATAATTTTATAATGGCAATAAATAAACATATATATATATATACAAAGATTGAAATTCCTTATAGCTGACAATCAGCTATTTGCCAGAAATTTTTGAAGATTCATGACAAAGTTTCAAAGCCACTTGAACTGTCTAGGACTCATTTTAATAGATGATTCTAGTGGCTTTGAATCTTTTGAGAAGCACATAAATGTTGGCAAATACTTTAAATATTTCTCGATATGCAAGCAAATCTTCGGCATAACACAAAGAAGAACCCATCAGAAAAAAAAATCCTGATTTTTTTTTTTTTAATTAGTGCTTTTTAAGGTTTGGAAAGACTGAAAAATTAATGTATATAGAATAGCTTAGAATATTACTGAATTTGCCCATGGTGACTGGATTACATTAGCTGGTTATTTATATCCATAATGGAATCTTCTTATTTTTCTTGAATGTACAATGCTAATACTTTGTTTCTGGGTCTACTTTTGAAATAAAATTGAGCATAGACAATTTTAGAAAATAATAGGGAAAGGGAGAAGCAACAAAGTGATACAATGAATTTGGGTACAAAGAGTGGGTGCTATAATGGCATTTCAGTATATCTTGCTTTCAAGTCCAAACTAAATATAAGAAATGACTATTTCTATAAGCTTTTATTTAAGGTTCAACCTGGCATGTTTCTATTCTTATCCTTCGCTTTATCAACTGGTACTCATTTCCTAAACTGATTTGTTGAGTCTCCAAAACATAACTGATTCTTTATTGAAAAATTTCACTTTTGACTGCCATTCTCTCAACCAGAATGGCATTCCCTATTCTTTTCTTTTAGACTTACTATGTCCATTCTTCAAAACTAGCAATCCATTACTGATTCTTTAAAAGCTTCCCATGACCAATCCAGCCTGAACTGATTACTGAGTCACTGGCAATAAATTGTATACTGTCAAGTAATATTTCTACAGTTACTTTTCAGGACTCCTAAGTAGATCATTATCGAGGAGATATTCATGTTTGCAAGTATTTATGTCATCTTTCTACAAGTAAGATATTGAAGGTAAGATCACATTTTCTATCATTTTCCTCTCAGAACTCAGAACACTTAAGATGTTTGTTATTTTTAAATCAATGAAACCTGTTCTATGGTGTAGTTCCATCTATGGAGAAGTAATAGTTTATATATATATATATATATACACATACATATTTTAATTTATTTGTTCACTCATTTCATAGGTGTTTACTGAGTACCTATTAAGTGCAAAACACTAGATATATAGACACTTTGGGAATAATAATTCAGTCTATGCTGTCTAGTTAGAACTTTAGAGTTTAAGGAGTTTTAGTTCCCTGTTACAAACACTACATTTTTTTCTTCACATAATATTTTTTTTCAGTTTTTGCACTTTGCATTTGTTTCAGGCTTCTAACTGAAAAAAAGAAAGAATTAATAAGCATTGCAAGGAAAATCTGAGTTATGTCTAATTGTGCTTGTGTGGTGCTACTAGAAAAAGGCAAAGGTAGTTTCTAAGAAAAAAAAATTTACACCAGTTCAGTCTTAAATCTCTGATCTTAAATGTGTGTGAAGCCATCACAAGATTCAGAATAAAAACGTATATTTTTTTAAACTGGTTATATTCATTGACTATTGAAAATAGTTTGTAAGGCTAAATTTTTAAGGGATTGTGCCAGCTCTGTGAATCCTGCCATCTGATTTAGGCCAGGAATGTATGTTTATTACCATTTATTTATGGGCAGATGAAGTCCAGAAAGCTGATATAGCTTGGCTAGTGCATGAATATAGCTTTTTCAATTATGGTAAGAGTAGTTCCAAAGGAAAGAAAGAAGTCTACAATACTTACATGTGTGACTTTTCTTAGAACAATACCAAACTTGCTTAAACTTCTTTGCTACCTGAACAGCAAACATGAGAGTTTTGTGTTGTTGGTTTTTTTTAAGAGACTTGTTCCTACATTATCACTGTCTTTATCAATTCCAGGAAATTAAGCACTCTGCTAGTTCTAATGAAGAGAGATCTACACTGGAGAAGAGAATTTCTTCTGTAAAATCTAAACCTGCACTCTATAATGTATGTTATTTAATAAAACTAAATAACATACTTTATCCACTGGATCATGGAAAAAGCAAGAGAGTTCCAGAAAAACATTTATTTCTGCTTTATTGACTATGCCAAAGCCTTTGACTGTGTGGATCACAATCAACTGTGGAAAATTCTGAAAGAGATGGGAATATCAGACCATCTAACCTGCCTCTTGAGAAATCTGTATGCAGGCCAGGAAGCAACAGTTATAACTGGACATGGAACAACAGACTGGTTCCAAATAGGAAAAGGAGTACGTCAAGGCTGTATATTGTCACCCTGCTTATTTAACTTATATGCAGAGTACATCATGAGAAACACTGGGCTGGAAGAAACACAAGCTGGAATCAAGATTGCCAGAAGAAATATCAATAACCTCAAATATGCAGATGACATCACCCTTATGGCAGAAAGTGAAGAGGAACTAAAAAGCCTCTTGATGAAAGTAAAAGGGAAGAGTGAAAAAGTTGGCTTAAACCTCAACTTTCAGAAAACGAAGATCATGGCATCTGGTCCCATCACTTCATGGGAAATAGATGGAGAAACAGTGGAAACAATGTCAGACTTTATTTTTTTGGGCTCCAAAATCACTGCAGATGGTGACTGCAATCATGAAATTAAAAGATGCTTACTCCTTGGAAGGAAAGTTATGACCAACCTCGATAGCACATTCAAAAGCAGAGACATTACCTTGCCGACTAAGGTCCGTCTAGTCAAGGCTGTGGTTTTTCCAGTGGTCATGTATGGATGTGAGAGTTGGACTGTGATGAAAGCTGAGTGCCGAAGAATTGATGCTTTTGAACTGTGGTGTTAGAGAAGATTCTTGAGAGTCCCTTGGACTGCAAGGAGATCCAACCAGTCCATTCTGAAGGAGATCAGCCCTGGAATTTCTTTGGAATGAATGATGCTAAAGCTGAAACTCCAGTACTTCAGCCACCTCATGCAAAGAGTTGACTCATTGGGAAAGACTCTGATGCTGGGAGGGATTGGGGGCAGGAGGAGAAGGGGACGACCGAGGACGAGATGGCTGGATGGCATCACTGACTCGATGGTTGTGAGTCTGAGTGAACTCTGGGAATTGGTGATGGACAGGGAGGCCTGGCATACTGCGATTCATGGGGTCACAAAAAGTCGGACACGACTGAGCGACTGAACTGAACTGAACTTTGCAGAGCTTCATGTAACATCCCTCCTTTCATTTTAAGCTTTCATGGGCTTTTACATGCACAATGTCTTAGTGATAAGAGAGTCTAGGTGATAAGAAAGCAAAAAAAAAAAAAAATCCTTACTAATCCCTTCTAATCTTTTTTCAAGATTTGAGATTTTGAAACATTTCAGTTATTAAAATGTGCCACTCAAACTTTATATATAAGTTAACATTTGAATAATTTTCTGTGTCTGGAATATTTAGACAGTAAATTTCATTTGAAAACTGAAACAGTGTTTTAGTCATCTCTTCAAATAAAAGTTGAAACAAGGTTATCTAATGTTGAGTTTCTGTTCTAGAAAGCAAGTTATCTTTACTGAAATAACAAAAGGGAATCTTCAGGTCTAAGAAATGGTGTTTATCAGGAGTTTAAATGTGCAGAGGTCCGTCAATATCAGAATATATTGCAAAAAGTCAAACACCTTCTGGTATCTCTGTGGCTTAGGGAAGGGTAGAGCAGCTATTGCCGTTTTGCGAGTGTATATCTGTCCCTCTTGTGGTGTCCCGTTGCCCTTCTTTGTGTCCTACTCATGCACAAAAGGAGAAGGCAATGGCAACCCACTCCAGTACTCTTGCCTGGAAAATCCCATGGACGGAGGAGCCTGGTAGGCTGCAGTCCATGGGGTCGCAAAGAGTCAGACACGACTGAGTGACTTCACTTTCACTTTTCACTTTCATGCATTGTAGAAAGAAATGGCAACCCACTCCAGTGTTCTTGCCTGGAGAATCCCAGGGATGGAGGAGCCTGGTAGGCTGCCATCTATGGGGTTGCACAGAGTCGGACACGACTGAAGCGATTTAGCAGTAGCAGCAGCATGCACAAAAGGCTTCTCTACAGCAGATTGCACCTACTGTTTCAAGACACCCACACTTAAAAGCTGAGTCATAAATTATTCAAAATAAAAGTGACTTTCTACTAGCATTATCTTTTCTCCTATCTCTTGTGGAAATCTGGATAAAATATCTTATTAAAAAGATCAAATTTAATCTTAATTTATTACCATTTTATGATAATGTCAAGTATAACATAAATTGTGCCCCTTAAATACAAATATTACATATAACAACATAATATAGAAACAGCACGATTGTGGATGTTTTTAAATTTCTGCTGTTAGTTTAGGAAATACATAGCTTTAGACAACTGCACAGCAGAAAATTACTAAAGCAGTTACCTATAGGACCAGAAGGGTAACCTAAAGGTTACAAGTGAGGACTGTAGTGAACTAGAGAGCACATATTCTCTGAAAACAAGTCAGTTGCTTATATATAGCAAATTGTTGCCATGGGGAAAGATGGGCTGAGAGTTAACAAAGAAAACCTGGAAATACAGTGTTTGCATATGTTTGTATGAAGTTACTTTGGAAGTCATTCAAGTTGCACATACATGCACATTTGTGGGCACACACAAACACATATACACACACCAAGCCTCATGTACAGCGACTGTGTAGGCCCAACAAAATGATCCTTTGCAATGGATCTGTTAAGTGACTAGTGCTCAGTATGCTTGGAAATGATTAATCATATAAATTCCTGATTCATAATGTTACCTTAGACTTAATTAAATCTTATTGCGTATAAGGTACTCTTCTACATAGTATGTCAACACAAACAGAAATAGAGTGTATCTTTCTTCACAACTTCATACACTCTGCTAGGATGTTCATAAATAATATTGAAGAAGTAAATCCATGAAAGGAAGACTTATTGCTGGAAAGAAAATGAATGAGACAAAGAGAATTTGGCTAACATCTCTACCACTTACTAATTGTGTGGCACTGGAAACATAATTAAATTGAGAATCCTCTGATTCTCAATTTTCTTATATTAAGGTACTATGTCGTAATTTCAAGTCAACAAAGATTGTAAAACTCTTCAATACTCAATAAATACTAGCAAAATTCCAAACTTCAAACTAACAATAGAAAAATACTTCCATTAGTAGAGTTCTATTAACAGAAGTTATATATTTATATATTAAATATAAAGTTCCTGCTCAGTGTATTAAGTGCTCGATAAAATACAGTTTCAGGGATTAGTATATCTGAATTTTGTAACATGTATACAAAATGTTCTAATCAAAATAGATCCTTTTCATGTGATAACAATATCTGATCTCTTTGTCAGCTTTCTTAAATATCCTGAATATACCAGAGATATAAACTTTTTGAAGGAAAGTGTTCAATGTAATAAAAGCAGGTAATTATTTATTCCCCAGTTAGACATTTTTGTTGTAAATAAGCATCAGCATTATTGCAAGATACCTGGCAGGCTAAACATGACAAATTTTTGAGTAAAGGTATTTTATTTATGGAAAAGCTCTTAATAAAAAGAGATAGTATTTTAGAACCTCATCCAGTAGAGAAGAGTCTTACTAAATTCAAAGTAAAATGGACAGAAATTTATAATAAAACTACCTATCATATGTCTATTCTATGATGAAATAAATTCACCGTCAAACAGAACTCCAAATTATTAATTTGTTTCATGAAGCACTAAATAGATACATGTTTTAGGTTTCCAGTCAACAAAGAGAAAAAGTAAAAATTCAGGCTTACAAGGCTTTTTATTCCTAGTCAGTTCCTCCTGTTAATTAGAGACTGATACATAAAGTAGAACTATGCATCATCAATTCCTGACCATGAGTAAATTAGGACTATGTCAGCCTGGGGAGGAAAGGGAATATCAAAGCCAAAGGCCCTTACTAGAAAATGTCTTTTTCATGGCTTGGGTCTTAAATCTTTGGAGCCACTAGCAAGAATGCTCTGTATGATCAAAATTGTCCATGGGTTGCATGGAGTTTTATTTATTGTACCACTTTCTACATTGGATTTCAATTCTCAGGAGCATTTTTTCACACTCTCTGATTTTCAGACACTTAGGGAAAAGTAAAATATGGGCTCAAAATAAGATTTGTCTCTACATGGGTGAATCAGTCATGCTTCATGAACGCCTAATTTAGTCTCTGCTTCACCACATCCCAAGTAGCATTTCATTACTCCATATGGTGTCCTGAGACTGGGGCCTTGTTTATCCATTGCTGATGTTAAGTCAGTGTGTATCTCTGAGAGTGCCATCTCACGTATATAACATTTCCATGGTTCATTGAAGCTTAATATAATTAGTCAGAGGCTGTATTAGTGAGACCAAGTGAACATGTGACATCATCACTTGAAAGTGATATATAGTCTTTACTCCAAAATACTGGCTTGACACTATCTTGGCAGCAAACACAAGGGTTCCTAAGGAAACAAATGTCTCTGAGGGTTGTACCATCTGCACATGCATTTCAACCTTGGTCTCTGGGAATTCAATATTCTGCTCTGTACTTAAAAAAAATCGAACCCATATGATCAGATTCAGAGATAATAAGGATTGTCATTTTTAAAATCAAATGATCCAAAACTGTGTGGCCCTTTGAATTATTTTATGTTTAATTGTATGTATCTTTTAATAAGTTTTTTTAAATTCAAAGTAATGCTTCTACACTGTGCAAAATTAAAAATTTTGTAAAACATTTGAGTGAGCATTGCTTCCTAGTAGATTTTTCTTTAATCTACATATTAACTACAAACATGTAACCCTATTTAAATACCATTTTGTAAGCAGTTTTTATGTCATAAAATAGGAAATACATTCCATAACATTAAGTGGTTTAATGTTTAAAGCACGCACTTGCTTTCAGTGAGTACATGGATATTTCAAAAATGTATAGTCAGAATGTCTTATACATTACTTGGTGAATTGCCTGTGTTAATTAGCTTCTGTTGCCTTATACACACACACACACACACACACACAGATACACACACACACAAATGATAGAAAATAGGATTCTTTTATTTTAAAAAAGAAAGAGAAAAAAAAAATAGCCATCCAATAGAGTGATCTTAATAGGGAGGAGCTAAAGCCTAGAGGGGGAAAAAAAAAAAAGAGTGTAAACTATCAAAAAGAACGAATAAGGTACATTTCTACTAATAAAATTAATGATAGATTAAGAACAGATGCTTCTGTACTTCAAAACAATATTATCAGCTACTAAATTATTCAGAAAATGACAACATTATTTAATATTTAACATTTCTAATAATATTCTGGCATATTTAGGCACAACTAGGAATTGCTTGCAAAAAAAAAAAAAATCACATAATGATGATTTTCAGAAACTTTTCATGGAGAAAGCCTGGCAAAGTATGGAGTTAATCCCTTGCCAGCCATCCTCTCTGCCTCTGTCTGTCTCTTTTATAGTGAATGAAATTTTTTTTTTTAATGAAATCTTTGAGAATGGCTGATACTTTCTTTCACTTGGAAAGAGTAATTTATAGATTCTTAGTAAAATATTATTTCGTGGGTTATTATGTACAGTTTTTCCTATAAACATCTGAATAATAAGCAGGGAAAAATAAAAACACTAACTGTTGTTCAGCTGCTTAGTTATGTCTGACTCCCTGTGACCCCCCCAGGGACTGCAGTATACCAGGCTCCCTGTCCTTCATTGTCTCCTGGAATTTGCTTAAATTCCTATCCATTGAGTCAGTGATGCTGTCTAACCATCATCCTCTGCTGCCCCCTTCTCCTTTTGCCTTCAATCTTTCCCAGAATCAGATTCTTTTCCAGTGAGTTGGCTCTTCACATCAAGTGGCCAAAATATTGGAGCTTCAGCTTTAGCTTCAGTCCTTCCATTGAATATTCAGGGTGGATCATAACTTTGTTGTGATGAAAGAGTTTTCATAACTCAATGAAGCTATGAGCCATGGCCCATGCTGTGCAGGGCCATCCAAGACAGACAGGTCATAGTGAAGCATTCTGACAAAATATGGTCCACTGGAGGAAGGGATGGCAAACCACTCCAGTATTCTTGCTGTGAGAACACCATGAACAGTATGAAAAAGGCAAAAACACTGATATGAACAATAAAACTCAATTTTTCATATCCATGAATAATGATGAGGCCTTGCCGTGCTTTAGTAAGGAAACTTCAGTGTGGTAATGTGACTTTTGTTGTTGTTAAGTCACTCAGTCGTGTCCAACTCTTTTTGATCGTATGGACAATAGCCTGGTAGCTTCCTCTGTCCATGAGACTTCCCAGGCAAGAATACTGGAGTGGGTTGCCATTTCCTTTTCTAAGAGAGAGATCTTCCCGACCTTGGGATCAAACCCACGTCTCCTGCATTGATAAGAGGGAGGATTCTTTGCCACAGAGCCACAGGGGAAGCCCCAAATGTAACTTACATATGTTTAACAGTTTAAAGATAAGAGATATGTGAAGTATAATATGAAGACATGTGATACCATGGGCTAAGAGAGCAGGTCAGAAAATAGAGTGAAAAATGTTTCCTCTAGTTAATGAGATGGGATAGGGAAGAGGTTGGGTTTGTATCCTAACTTGTAGATTGGAGGATTTGTGGAAAATTATGCAATGGGATTTAATTTTCTGAAATGACCTATGTGAGTGGGAAAGACTTCTCAATCATAGACTACATGATATCACCTTCTCACCTTCCTGAGGCTCCCTGTGTATTTTTGTTTTCTAAATGATGAAGTTTCTACCTTATCTAATAAGTATATTTTAGATGAGGAACAGATTTCTAAAAATACTCTACTGGAATTTCTTGACAGAATAAGAAGCAATGTTAATTTGACTTTACTATGAGCATTTGCATTGTACTAAGTTCTATTAAAATAGGAAAAATAGTCATTTAAACCTATAAATAAGTATTCTAAATTAGCAAATTTTTTATCACAGTTTTGTAGTGGCTGATCTCTTCTAAACTCAATAAACTATGTATAAGGCACACGGAATTCTAGCAGGAATTGTATGACACATTGATCTTAGAATGACCAATATTTCACATATCTTCTTCATTCTTTCCTTCTTCTCTTACAAATATTCTAGTTTAAGCTAAATACAATTTATGACACATTCATATAATAAATTTAAAAATCTGTGAATCCATTAAAAGCATTTTAGTAATACATTTAATGCCACAGAAAATGTCTAATCTCTAAATTTGGAATTTAAGAAGAATAATGGTATATATACTAGGATCTTATCTTTGCATTTTCCAGTTTTTCTTTTTCTTCTTTTTTTTAATTGTCATATCCTTCTTCTGATACTTATAAAATTGTTGAGACTACCACAAAGAAGCAAAACCAAACAAGACAGAGGTTAGAAATTGTAAATAGGGGTCCATAAGTCCTTCAGATAAAGTCTCTGTTGGGATCACTTATTTCTCATGAGATCTGTCAATTTTAAAAAATAATCTTATCACAGATAATTACATATACATGTATAAGTATATATATGTAATAATTTATGACACATCCATATGATAATAAATTTAAAAATCTGTGTGTCCATTAAAAGCATCATGAGGAGAAGGGGACAGAGGTTGAGATAGCTGGATGGCATCACTGACTCAATGGGCATTAGTTTGAGCAAGCTCCAGGAGTTGCTGATGGACAGGGAAGCCTGGCCTGCTGCAGTCCATGGGATCACAAAGAGAGGAACGTGACTGAGTGCCTGAACTGATATGTGTATATACATACATGCATATATATATATATATATTGTACTTGATCTTCAAGAAGTACTGCTTTCCTGCTACTCCTTTGTCCTCAGTGGAAACTGTCCTCAATGTCACTAATCCTAAATTCAGTGGTCAATCATCAGGTTTCTTTGCCTTGAACTTCCCTCTGCTCCACCTCAGTGTTCAGTGTTAGACTATATCACTGTGCATCAAGGCTTGTCCTCAGCTTTCTTTGATCTTACATCCACTCCTTGTTCATCTCATGCAACCATGTGACTTTAAATGTGTTGTGGCTGGCTTAAACTTCTCACAAACTACAATTCACCACAACAAGTGGCTTAGGCAAAATGAATAATTTTATCTCATATTAAAAAATAAAGCCTAATAGTAACCAATGTAGAGCATCTGTGACTCTGGCTTTAATAACAATATTTTTTTCCATCCTTACAATCAGTCAGGCTGCTGGATCTACTCTTGCTGGATCTTCTCTGGGGATAAGATAGGTGAAAAAAGTCACAGAAATAAGCTTGCTGGATAAATTAATTCCCTTAAATGGTCTTCTTGGAAGTCTCACCCAAGAATTTATGGGAATACCCTGTTGAACACCCTGATCTGCAAAAGAGGTTAGAAATGCATATTATTATTTTTGGTAACATATAGTTATATATATATAAACTTCCCTGGTGGCTCAGATGGTGAAGTGTCTGTCTGCGATGCAGGAGACCCAGGTTCGATCCCTGGGTTGGGAAGATCCCCTGGAGAAGGAAATGGCACCCCATTCCAATATTCTTGCTTGGAAAATCTCATGGACGGCAGAGCCTGGTAGGCTACTGTCCATGGGGTTGCAAAGAGTCAGACACAACTGAGCAACTTCACTTCACTTCTTCACTTCATATTTATATATAGTTATATAACAAACATTTGTTATATTCTACTAGTAAAGTAGAACTATAAATGGATATCGTGTAGGCCCGTGGCACTCAACATTTTGGCACTAGGGACAGGTTTCATGGAAGACAGTTTTTCCACAGATGGGGGTTGGGGGGTGGGATTCCTGATATAAACAACTAAATGGTTTTGTTGTTACATCTTAGGTACTGAGAGTTACAAAATTTAATTTCTCTCAAATCACCCAACTACCTGCTGAATACTTCCACTAAGATGTTTAATGGATGTTTTATTCAAATTGGCCAAAATTAAAAATCTTAAATTATGCCCACAGGCCTGATCCTTCTGCAATTTCTCCACATCCATTTGCTCAAGGCCCTAAACCTTGGATTCCCTCTTTACTCTTCTCTTTCTGTCATACTCTGCTGCTGCTGCTGCTAAGTCATTTCAGTCGTGTCCAACTCTGTGTGACCCCATAGACAGCAGCCCACCAGGCTTCCCCATCCCTGGGATTCTCCAGGCAAGAACACTGGAGTGGGTTGCCATTTCCTTCTCCAATGCATGAAAGTGAAAGGTGAAAGTGAAGTCGCTCAGTCGTGTCTGACTTCTAGCGACCCCACGGACTGCAACCTACCAGGCTCCTCCATCCATGGGATTTTCTTTTCTTTCTTTTTTTTTTTAATTTTAATTTTTATTTTTTCATCTCAGGTGTACATGAGTTCCCAATCTTGAACCCCCCTCCCACCTCCCACTCCACATCAACTCTCTGGATCATCCCCGTGCACCAGTCCCAAGCATCCTGTATCCTGAACCGAATATAGACCAATGCTTCATTTCCCACAGGACAGCACACATGTTTCAGTGCCATGGGATTTTCCAGGTAAGAGTACTGGAGTTGGGTGCCATTGCCTTCTCTGATACAGTCTAATTGAAAATCTTTTCTGCCAAAATATAACCACTTCTCAGCACCACGAAGGCTACCATAACTACCTTTCAGCTTGGCTCCCATTTTGCCTGTCATAGTCTATTACCCTATTTAAAAGGTAAATCTGATTATGTCACCAACCTACTTAAAATCATCCACTGGCATGCCATCAAATGTAAAATATTATAAAAGTCCTTGTAATGATTTCACTGTATAATCTCTAACAAATTACTTTTCTGATATAATGTCTTTCTCTCCAACCACTTCCCCCGCACCAAGCTTCATCCACTCTAGGCACAATGGCTATTTTGTTGTTCTTCAAACAGGTAAATAATGTCCCTAATTCAGGACTTGTACTTTATTTTTTCAGTAGATATGCTCTTCCCCCAAATATTCATAACTAGCTGCAGGGTCTCATTGTTGTTCCCTCAAAAGTCACCTCTTCTGAATGCCTGTTGCTGACTAGTTTCTAAAATAACAACAACATCCAACACACATGCACACACACGATGACCCCTCCCACTGTAAAAATTTATTTATTTTTTTGTAACAGTAGTCAAAACTTGTCATCACATTTTCTACTCATGTGCTTTAATTTATTTCTTGTTTTCCACACTTTTGTGTAAGTTCTATGAGGTTAAGGATTTTTTTATATTTTACTCAATACTACATACTACCTTTCAGAGTTATTCACACTACCTTTCAGAGTCCTTTGTACATAAGACCAATTTAACTTCCTCTCTGTAGGCCTCAATATTCTCCTCTACATTTCAAAGTTTAATTTTGTAAGTATCTTCAAGATTTCAAATTTTGATATTCTAATGGATAGTCAAGTCTTCTAAACAGAAGAGTATTTTGTTTGAACAAACATTTTAGCCGATTAATCCGATTGTTATATGTAAGAGAGAGTAGGCAGATGAGCTGCTTCTAAGGAAATTAGTCAAGAAGCTTTTACAGTAGTTAAAGTATGAAGTTATTCAGATTCAAATTAGAATGGCAGCAGTGTGTGAAACTGTGAAAGAAGTTAAAGTAGAGTTTGGAGACAAGTTAGATATGAGATTCAGGAATTAGAAAAAGTCATAGATAATTCCAAGATTTTCAATCTGAATTGTTAGGTATTATTTATTGGTATCATGTATAGTCTGAAATGTATTATATACAGATAATTTTTCCCCAGACATAAGAATAAATGAATTCTGTTTTGGCCTCATGTTTTATGCCTAACCACTGAAACAACAAAATGTAATCACTGCTTGAATCCAAACTCATTTATATGTTGTCAAAAAAAATTTTTAAATATTTCTCACTGTAACAAAAAATTTAACTGAAAAAATTGTATTAAGTTATTTTCTATGTATTATAGCTGGAAGATAATTTCTCCTGTTTTCTATCTCACTTATAAACACACACACGATAATTCTATGACCATCCTAAAGATTTTTCTGTATTGTCCGAAAACCTATGAGTTGTTATAACGTTCTGTCTCCCTATTGTAAGACGACCTATGAATAACTCCTTCTTCTATACTATTGTGTGTTTCAGTTCCAAAAGACACATTATAATAGTAAATTCTTCCACACACACCCAAACTAAGTTATGTTACATATATAACTGCTGTAGATTATAGCAAAAGATAGAAGAATTTCAGTCAAAATAATCCTTGGTGATGATAGTATCAAGAGATAGTTACCAAGCTCTGGAAGTGCCTTTCCTATTTGAAAGTTTAAGTAGTATATGGTGATAGGGCATAAAAAGCTCAGCAAAATTAAGACCTAGGACAGAGCAGATATAAATACATGAAGACAACTGGAAAACTGGACTTAAAGTTGTATTACTCTCCACATATGTCTTTAAAATACTATTGGTAAAAGCTACTGGAATAATTGCCATGATATCAGCTGGCAAAAACAATCACATAGTGATGTAAATTCTCACCAGTAAAATTTCATGGTCTTCATTCTTAGCTTAGCCTTCATCATTATTAAGTAATTTCTCTTTCCCTTTCAGTTATGTTTCATTTTTGATGATAGCTCCTATCCTTCCAACTCTCCTGTTGCTCTCAACATTGTGAATAAAAAGTATCAGGCTTCCAAACAGTATTATTTATACTTGTGCCAGAATTTCCTTTATCCTTGTCTTTTCTTGCATCATTCCTCTGGCTTCTCCATCAGTGTCTCCACTTCTTACACTTTAAGGTGTTCGAATTTTCAATTATACACTCTCTTCAGGAAACTGTCACTACTGAATCTTTCCCTCAGATATTAAATATGATCCTTTTCTTCCACCTTAAAACAAAAATGAAAACTTCCCATTATTTCACACTGGATTTTGCTACTACTTTATCTCTTAACTCTTTGATGAAGTTCACTTTCTCAGTTATAACAATGTTATTCAGTCTCCCACACCTCTTGTTATGAATACACTATTGGCAAGGATTCCACTAAAACCATATCAATTTATCAACCAACTCTCTATTGCTAAAGTGAATACTTTTTATTTAACTTGACTAGTAGACTAATATTAATACAATCTACTGTTAACTACTGTCATCCACCTTGATGCCCTTCATTCACTGACAATATGTCACCTTGATTTCTGTCTTCTTGTAGCTGTTCATCTTCATTTTGTCTGTGATTCTATTTCTCTCACTGCCTCTTATGTGTTGGTCTTCATCAGACTTTTTCTTTTTATGGCTTTCTTCTCTCACAATATTTACTGTTTCATGTGAATCCCGTTTACCCCAGTGCTTTTAACCCTTGTTGATAGTTGATGCATCAAAAATTTGTATTTATATCTATTTTTAATTCTCTCTCTGGCCTATGTATTTTTTAATGTTTATTCTCATCTTTAGTTCCAAGTATTATCTTTTCCTGACCCATATATCAAAGAGTTTAATAGAGGGTACAAAATGCACACACACACAAAAAATAGTGCAGAAATTACAACACAATTACATTTAAAAATATTGTAAATAATATTTCCTTAAACTCTCTATATCTCACTGTGTTCTACATTTGTATGTAGCTAAAGCTGGGAAGAAGGCAATGGCACCCCACTCCAGTACTCTTGCCTGGAAAATCCCATGGACAGAGGAGCCTGGTAGGCTGAGGTCCATCGGTTCACTGAGAGTCAGACATGACTGAGCAACTTCACTTTACTTTTCACTTTCATGCATTGCAGAAGGAAATGGCAACCAGCTCCAGTGTTCTTGCCTGGAGAATCCTAGGGACAGGGGAGCCTGGTGGTCTGCTGTCTATGGGGTCGCACAGAGTTGGACATGACTGAAGTGACTTAGCAGCAGCAGCAGCAAAGCTGTGGATGCTCATTTTATTATACATTTCTTAGCATATAGTGGGTGTTCAGGAAATGCTGAATAGCAGTAAATGCAAAGACAGACTGCATATTTCTGCTCTAATCTATTTTCAAAAATGATATGCAAAATCACTTCTACTAAATATTGCTCAAATTGATCATGTAGTCTCAATATTGAATTTTGTAGAATTTCTACTTATCACAGCAAAATCAAATTTTAATCTTTGATTCAGAACAACTCCCTTAAAGCATGCAGTTCATCAACATGCTATTGGCTAAATATTTGATAAGGCTTAATCACCTGAATTTTCCCATTATGAGTTATTTATGACTTTGATTTGGAAGTAGACTAGAAATCTATCTAAACAAATTGAGTACAGAGCACACAGAAACACTCTGCAATTTAGTTTACTTCAGTTAGCTTAGATAAAAACATACTCCCATGGGAAGTTCTTGTACTACAGCTATGAATATCTCAAGAAAGAAGGTATATGCATTTTGGAAGATGAATACTTCACACATAGAATTAAAAAGTTCAGACAGCTAATTTCAACTCTTGCAACCAAAATAGGAAGTTTCAGCCAAAATCTCAAAAATGGAGAGTAAGTGTGGTATCATCTCTTTTATATATTAGAAGCAGAATGTTAAGATTCAATTTAAATTATAGCATTTCTTTCTATCAAAATAATATTGTCTAAGAGGCTAAACTATCTTCATCTGGGATTCACTATCCATAATGTGGTTCACTAGGAATAATTCTATCTGTAAAACCATGATAAATATTTTTGAAGAAACTAAAGTAAAAGTAGAATTTGCTAATTTTTTTGCATCAAAAATAGTTATTGTGCACTCCACAAGTAGAATATTTTAAAAGGAGGCAATTTAAAACTAGATTTTACTTGTTATAAAAATGGATCAAATATGGAAGAAGATTGATATAATTTCTTTTGACATGATCTTTGAAACATCAATGGCTTCTCTGCCAAACTAACTCACATTTTTCATGTATTTGTGTTAAAAATATTGTATTAAATTACTGATCACTTTGACTATTAAAACATATCCTATTAATACAGAATCAGATTCTTCTTCATAATCACAACACTCTATAAACAGATTTTTGAGATTTATTTCTGTAACTTCCCAGATTTGTCATCAACATTGTGACTAGTTTTGATCTATAGAATGTGGAACAGTGGCTTTTCAAGATGTCCTAGTATTACCAGAAGAATGTATAAGGGTTTACCATGAAGATGAGACAAGGGAGGGTGCTCCAGGGAGAGTAAACAGCTGTTCAAAAGGCCTGTAGTATTAAACAGCATATAGTATACTCAGGAATACAGAACTAGTTCAGATTGACTAATTTTCATTTCAAGGAGGGAGAGACAATAGTGAAACTGAAAAGGTAAACAGATTTCAAGCACATCACGGCACAAAACCTGATAATTTGGGATTTCATCTGTTATAGTCTAGGGAACTGCTGAAAGACCTCAACTAAACCACTGGATTGCAAACATATTCAGTTTTGAAAAACAAATTTAGAACAATATGCATATTGGACCTCTCAAAGAAGTAGTTAACTGAGGCCATAGAGGAGACACGGCAATATCTAAGAAAAATACTATAAAGGCAGCAAGGTGTATAGGAAGACAGAAATACAGGTTCTAAATATGATTAGGAAGTATAAACAGCAGCATTTATTAATATATTGGCTGCCCTTTAGACAAATATTTTCCAAATTTAATTTACTCAGATTACTTTTTTTTTTTTTTTTTTTTAACCTCTGACTTTCTAGATTTCAGCATGGAAGAAAGTCAGAAAAGCCCTCCAAAATGTCTAACCAAGAAAACTGGAAACTGCCTAAGAGCCTGGGAAAACCATTTGGCCAGATTTGTTTGAAATTGTTTTCTTTCTTGACATTGATATTAATTCTCAGGACTTTTTTTTTTTTATCTCATCTATTAAGGTTTCTCTCCTATGCCTTTACATAATGACATAAAAATCCATACAGAGATGAATATTTTCTAATATTGAGGAGAAGGTGTATGATGTACTATACTGTAGAAAATAAAATGGTTGGACACTTGCATCCTGGTATATTTTCCATATAATTTAAAAACATCTCTAATTCTTGGGTCCAAAGTCTGATCCAAAAACTTTTCCTAAAAGGAAACTGAAGACAAGGAGTTGAGAAAATAGAAAGATAATGAAGAAGCCAGATAGATGGAATAAATAGATGCTACAAGTTCTAGAAAAACAATCCTAAAAGGAAAGTATATCATAATGATACAGAACAGGAAATAAATTCTTAGCATTTCCATGAAACTATGATTGATCTAAATGACTGAATGCAATTTGGTAAGAAATTACAATGTATAATTTTTATTGTATTGCTGGCATAGTATGTGTTCTCACCATGTAGTCTCCAGATCATCAGTATCAACATGACCTGGAAACTTATTAGAAATTCAGATACTCAGGACTGAAAACTAATGAATCAGAAATGATGGAGATGGAGCTGAACGTTCTGTGTTTTAACAAGTGGTATAGATGATTCCAATGAATACTCCACTTGAGAACCTCTGCTTTAGAAGCACCATGCTCACTGGTATAGCAGAGAGTGTGTGATTCTGCCAGACAGACTCCAGTAATGGGTCTAATTATCCATGGGGATTTTGAGCATCTTGATATATCTGGCCTCACGTTTCTTTCTAAAGTAAAAGAAGTTTAAGTTATTGTTAAGATTTCTCCAACACTAATATGTTCCTTTTTGTTTCTTTTCTTTTCTTTCTTTCTTTTTTTTTTAATAATCAGGCTTCTCTTCAACTATCCTGTTACCACTCTAAACATAATTCTTAGTATGCTCTTGCTCATTTTTTCCCTTCAACAACAGTAATTTCCCTGCTGTTTTGTCAATGTAGATGCAGATTCCTACCATAGGGTCTCAACTTCTGTGTACGTCTCTTTGGAATCCTTTAGCCTCAGAAGAAAAAAAAAAAATAATAATAACTAAGTCGCCTTTTTCATGTCTTTCTTCAGATGTCATTTCCTTAAAAGAGTACTCTGCTGACCACCTCACTTCAAATCATTACACAAACACTATGTATATTCAGGTGTGTGTGTGTGTGTGTGTGTGTGTGTGTGTGTGTGT
>SJYA01000034.1:545733-648042 GCA_006410615.1 Neotragus moschatus | reverse complement strand
AAAAAAAAAAAAAAAAAAGAACTATCCAAGTCATAAAACAGTATTCTATGCCTGTTATGTAATGGTTGTGTTGTGCGTGTAAAATGTCACTTAACCTTTAAAAATATGAATGAGGATTCGGGAACACCTTCACAGTCTTAAAAGGGAAAGCGATTTTTCAGAAGAATTGTTAATAATACAGCACCTAGCACAGTGCTGGGCACATGGCAGGAAGATTTTGCTTCATGGTGATAGTGCATTTTAGAACAGTTATTTTACATCACCCTAGTAATTTCGACTGTGCGATCTGTTGCCATCTTATATATTTAAACCTCATATGAGAGCTTATTATTTGTATCTACCACCATTTGAAATCTGTTCAAGGCAGCTTAGTAAAGTCCACTGATCTGCATGACAACGTTTATCCAGGATTGATTCAGAGCCAACTGTTTCAATTAAGTGATAGGCAGCATTATTGGAGTGTGGCCCTTTAAGGAATCAAACTAATTTTCTTTAAAACTGTTGTACAAATATTTCCTGAAACATATAATAAATGTTTTTATTTTCTTAAGCCATTATTTGGCTTTTTCTTGAAAATTCAGAGTTAATTATGATAGTAGGTTATAATGAATTTAAGGACTACATCAAGTTCTTGTTCTCTATCAAGCTCCTTCCTAGGAGTCAGGGATGCTCCCAAGATGAATAGAAACCACCAGTCCTCTCCCTGAAGGACTCCAGGATGCTATGACCCTGTGATCATCTCTGTCTTTTGTAGCTGCTCTCTCTCCCCCTTCCCTAACAATCTGCTGTCTTTTCTCTCTTTTGCCAGGGTTCCTGTCTCTAACATTATCTTCCTCTTCTGATTGGCAACTGCTAGTCTGGTGCAGACCAAGATTCCAGATAGCCTCATTTGTCACCATTCACTCTAAAGTAAAACAAAATAGATCCCATGTAAGGAACTGATGTGCTCACCAAGGAGAAAGGCAGGTGGACTTGAGTGCATCGACCTTGTGACAGATATTTGGGCTACTCAAATGATGCTTTAGAAATCATTCTTTTTGCTTCTTAACTGGGTTTTAGATCATTGTGGTTGGTAGATAAATGACCTCCTAGTAAATAAGATTACACAGTTAATGCAACAAGCCAAATACAGGCCCTGCCCTTTTTAACACTCCTGTTAAAAAGTCTACTGCAAAATGTTAGATAACTTACCAGAGCTCCTCACTTAATTCTTCATCTGTCTTCTCAAATCCACAGAAATCCAATCATTGAAAGCCTGAACTCTTTTTGATAGTACATTAATGTTAAGTAAATTGCATACCTTTTGTGGAATTCATTTTTAATCATTCTAATTGTGTTGGGACTATTTTGTTGTTGTACTTTATTTTCTAAAAAAATCAATACCTAAATTTCCTGGCTAAGAGAGTCATTGTAAGGATACTGGGGCATATATGTAACAGAAGAATGCCTATTCTGGAATTTGTATTTTGAAGGCAACTCATTTTAACCAGCTGAGATGTGAAAAAGATGCTCTTGAGCTTTTATACTTACACACACAACTATTTTTTAAATTCGGGGTTCCTATGGGATCAGATACACATAGTTCAGGCTCAGTGCTTTTATCTGCCACTGAGAAGCTGTCTGGGAGAGGCATGCTTCTGATGTGCTCCCAGAACCTGTCTGTGACAGCATTTTTCACTCCAGTTGGTGACTGGGTATTTACTTATCTGTATCCCATTCTAGATACAGTCACTACAGGCATAGGGTCCATGTCTTTTTGGTTCATGTTTGGATATGTCCCCACCTGTCCCTGTGTTCTGCAAATGGTAGGTGTCCAGTAGATATTGGGCAAGATACTTTCACAGTATAGAAAAGGTTTGTGTAGGCAAAGCTATGGTCGTTTGAATAGTCATGTACTGATGTAAGAGTTGGACTATAAAGAAAGCTGAGTGCTGAAGAACTGATGCTTTCGAACTGTGGTGCTGGAGAAGACTCTTGAGAGTCACTTGGACTGCTAGGAAGCCAAACCAGTCAATCCTAAAGGAAATCGACCCTATTCATTGGAAGAACTGATGCTGAAGCTGAAGCTCCAAAATATTTTCCACCTAATGCAAAGAACCAACTCATTGGAAAAGATTCTGACACTGGGAAATATTGAAGGCAAAAGGAGAAGGCAGTGGCAGAGGATGAGATGGTCGGATGGCACCACTGACTCAATGGACATGAATCTGAACAAACTCTGGGAGATAGTGAAGGACAGAGGAGCTAGGCATGCTTCAATCCATGGGGTCACAAAGAGTCAGGCATGACT
Organism: Neotragus moschatus; assembly: GCA_006410615.1. Classification (NCBI taxonomy): domain Eukaryota; kingdom Metazoa; phylum Chordata; class Mammalia; order Artiodactyla; family Bovidae; genus Neotragus; species Neotragus moschatus. The sequence goes on along the minus strand of SJYA01000034.1, from coordinate 645,752 downwards.
TAGTGACCGAACAACAACTTTCACAATCCAGAGGACAATCTGTATTTCTAGTTTGGGTACAAGTGTGGAGTAAGTGAGTTCAGAGAAAATTTTACAGAGAAAAGAATTTGCCAACTAGGCCAGTGGGAAAGGGTTCTTAAGAGAGGGAAAAGACTGCCTAACAGTAGTAAGGTGTGAAGAAAACAGGAATATGTGTTGAGAAGTATTGAACTTAGCTTATACACTTGAACTAATGGCTAATAAACTCTGACAGAGAGCAGAAATCTACACAGATGAAAGTCTAGTATAGTTATGCAGTTACAGTCCTTCGACATCTAGAAAAATGCTGCCCAATAAAAATACAAAGTCAGCCACAAATGTGAGCTCCGGATGTACCTTTAAATTTTCTAGTAGCCACATTTTCAAACTACAAAGAAACAGGTAAAATTAATTTTAATAATTTAACTATCAAAAATATTTCAGTGTGTATACGACATAAAAACTTTTCAATAAACATTTTATATTCTTTCATTCAAAGTAATGTTTGAAAATTCACTGGGGTTTTTACACTCCTAGGACATCACCTTCAAGTACTTATTAGCCACGTGTGGTTAATGGCTACTGTATGAGACAGTATCTCTCTAGAGGACAGATAAAATCTTTGATGGTACAGTTAAAGGAAATTTTCTTAAGATGAAAATCTGAATGTTGTGTAATCTATGATTTTAGTTGTGTTGATTACTGGTGTTTAACTCTGCTATGTTATAAAGACTGCTTTCTTGTATCTAGGCTTTTATGCCAATTAGAGAGTCAGCGAAGTTTACGTTTTATGTACTGTTACTCCATTAACCATATCGTAGTTACAAATAATTTTATTTCTATTAACTCTGGTGATGGACTGTAAATGTAACCTGACTGTATAGCTTTAAAAAACACTATAAATTTGGAGCTGAGTAAACTGTTAAAAAGTCTTCTTAGAGCACAGAACTACTTTGTGAGTTACTGTCAAACATCATCCTGGCTATAGAAGCCCAGGGTTTTGCTCTTCAATCCTTCCATGCCCACGCACTTATGGAGAATATTAGATTGGTGCAAAAGTAATTCTGGTTTCAGACTCTGAATTTTAAATCATTAAGGAAGTTGGAAGTGAAAGTGTTAGTCGCTCAGTCGTGTCTGACTCTGCGACCCCATGGACTTTAGCCCACCAGGCTCCTCTGTCCATAGTGTTTTCCAGGCAAGAATACTGGCATGGTTTGCCATGCCCTGCTCCAGGGGATCTTCCCCACCCAGGGATCAAATCTGGGTCTCCTGCGTTGCAGGTAGATTCTTTACCATCTGAGCTACAAGGGAAGCCCTTTAAATCATTATAACTAGGCTCAAACATCTTTATTAATCAAAATAGAAACCATTACAATCAACACATCTTTGCCAAAAAGAAATGTTTGCTTATTCTTGCAGCATAAAAATTTGTGCTTTGGGATTCAGGTACCCTTGGAAAACATTTTCTGCCTCATGCTAGTTGTGGAAGCATTTTCCCTGCAAAAAGTTACTGAGATGCTTGAAGAAGTGGTAGTTGACTGGCAAGAGGTCAGGTCAATATAGCAGATGAGGCCAAGCTTTGTAGCCTTCGTAGCCCAATTCATTCAACTTTTTAAGTGTTGGTTGCACAATGTGCAGTGGGGCATTCTTGTGGAGAAGAATTAGGCTTTTTCTGTTGACCAGTGCCTGCTGCCAATGTTGCGGTTTTCAGTGCAACTCATCTATTTGCTGAGCATGGATTCAGAAAGCTATAGTGGATCAGAGGGGCCACGGACTACCAACAGTGACTGTGACTTTTTTTGGTGAGAGTTTGGCTTTGGAAAGTTCTTTGGAGCTTCTTCTCGGTCCAACCGCTGAGCTGGTTTTTGCTGGTTGTTGCATAAAATCCACTTTTCAGCACACATCACAATCCGATTGAGAAATGGCTTGTTGTTGTTGTGTAAAATTAAAGAAGATGACACTTCAAAATGACGATTACTTTGATTCGTGGTCAGCTCATGAGGCACCCACTTACCCAACTTTTCGCCTTTCTGATTTGTTTCCAATGTCTAATGACCAGAGAATGGGCTACACTGAGTTCTTGGGCCACTTCCCATGTAGTTGTCAAAGGATCAGGTTCAATGAAGCTCTCAATCAGTCATTGTCAATTTCTGATGGTCAGCTGCTACTCTTCTCATCTTCAAGTCTCTCATGACCCATTTTGAATATGAATAAAAAAATTGCTCAGGTTTGCATCTTGTCTAACATCGTTTCTATAGTCTAAAATAAATATAAACAGCAAGTAATGTCATTAGCAAAAGAATAAAGAAATGCACATTAAAACTATGTATAACAGAACAACATTTATTTAAGAATATATTCTTATATCAAACAGCAAAGGTCAACAATGCAAAACACAATTACGTTTGCAGCAAGCTTAATAGCTTTTTTCCCCACAGATTTCTTAATAATTTAGGAAAACAGATAGAGTCATCCCTTGATATCTGTAGAGGACTGGTTACAGCACCCCCCACAAAACCTAAACCCTCAGATGCTCAAGTCTCCTGTGAAGTGGCAGTAGTGTTTGCATCCTAGGAACATAATTTCTTATATTTTAAATCGCCTCTAGACTACTTATACCCTGGAGGAGGGCATGGCAATCCACTCCAGTATTCTTGCCTGGAGGAGTCCATGGATTGAGAAGCCTGGCAGGCTATATAGTCCATGGGGTCACAAAGAGTCAGACATGACTGAGGGACTAAACCCTGACTACTTATAACACCTAATACAATGTAAATACTATGTAAATAGTTGTAAATACAATGTTAAATGCTGTTTAAATAGTTGCCAGCAAGCAGCCAGTTGAAATTTTCATTTTGAAACTTTCTGGGTTTTTTTTTTTGTTTTAGCATATTTTCCATCCTTGGTTGATTAAACCGGTGGATATGAAATGTGCAGATATGGAGGGCTGACTGTATGCACTTTGCTTTAGTTTAAGGTTATCTGAGTAAAATCTCTAAAAATGAATTGAATTATGTTTTACCCAGTTGATCTATTATACAGATGTGTATCTGTGAAATCCTGAAATGTCTTATTCATTTATGGCAGGGCTGTGTGATGAGATCTACACGACCCATTTCTGCATAAAACAATAGGATTCTGTGTAACATTTACATGGACATATTAAGCTGACATATCATCAAAACTGACAGATTTTCCTTAGCTTCATTGGGGTTTCTTGGGTTTCTGGATCGCTTAACTATACTGCATGTTTTCTTTTGGAGGAGCTGAGAAAGCATCGTCCATATTTGCCTTTCATAAAGCGTCTGCCTTCTCCTCCCTCACTTTCAGCTGTTTGTATGCAATCATTTTCAGTTGTTGTTGTTTTTTAAGATCCAGTTTTCAGGATTCATTCTAGTGAATAAATTGAGTGCCCTGGTTTCACCAGTCCTTGGCACTCATGCCCCACCAGAATAAAAGGGCTCCAGTCTCATTACGGAAAACTGCACAGGAACCTGCAGACAGAGTGTCTAAATGTCTTAATCTTAGCTCTTCAGACCTTTCATGGTACTCAGGTACTTGCTTACTGCTGCAGCTTCAAGCAGGTGGCTGCCTCAAACAAAGGCTAGTGTGGATTTTATTAATATTTACGTGTGTGTGTGTGTTGTTGTTTAGTCACTAAGTCATGTCTGACTCTTTTGCGACCCCATGGACTGTAGCCCACCAAGATCCTCTGTCCATGGGGTTTCTCAGGCAAGAATACTAGAGTGGGTTGCCATTTTCCTCTCCATGGGATCTCCCCCCATTCAGGCATCAAACCATGTCTTCTGGATAGGCAGGTGGCTTCTTTACCTCTGAGCCACCAGGGAAGCCTAAATATATATAGATAGATAGATAGATATAGATATCTCCAGAAAATTGCCTGTTGAATATTAACTTTGGCTGCCTTACAATTCTTAAGTGACACAGAATAGTAAGAGTGAAGGATGGTTTATTCAGGTCAGCCCAAGTGTCAGTAATTTAGTGTGCAAAATACTAAGTGTGTGTGTGTGTGTGNATAGATATAGATATCTCCAGAAAATTGCCTGTTGAATATTAACTTTGGCTGCCTTACAATTCTTAAGTGACACAGAATAGTAAGAGTGAAGGATGGTTTATTCAGGTCAGCCCAAGTGTCAGTAATTTAGTGTGCAAAATACTAAGTGTGTGTGTGTGTGTGGGTGTGTGTGTGTGTGTGTAGGTGTGTGCACACACATAAAATCTTCCACTGATGCCCATATGGAAGTCCAGAGGATTTCCTGGATAATTTCTCTTCTGACCTAGGAAAAGAATTCTTGATAAGCAGTATAAACTCCTCATGTCCCAGGAAGTCTTATAGCAGATACATAGCTCAATAATTTACAGTAATAACTACTCCAACCAAGGTTTATTCTGTTAGGTGTCTCAATGACACCCAGCTCTCAATGACACGTAGCTCAGTGTATTCCATTTCCTAGAAGCCAGATATCCAAGAAATCTAATCCCAGTTTCCGTCAGTTAGTAACTACATTTTAGCTACTAGTAACAGAAACAAGAACTAACAGTGACTTAACCAGTGTGGAAGGTGATTTTTCTCCATTGTAAAAAGGTCCACAAGTGGCATTTTTGGGGCTGCTTTGATGATACCATCATTACTAAGCAGGGTGCTTCTATTCTGTCATTGTTAGCTCTTTACTTTCATTCTGGAAGTTGCCTCGTGATCTTAATTGATTGCTAGACTTCTACTCATCAAATTGCATTCCAGGCTGGAAGAATGTGGATGGCCTACCACCTTTTAAAGGCGTTTTCCTGAAAGGAGCATCCTAACAATGCTCCTGCTGACATCTAACTGGATGGATTCAGAGGAGTGAGGTAGACCATATTTTAGCTAAAAATAATACTCAAAATCAAGATTTTATTTCTAAGTAAGAAGATGAGACTTGACATTGAGCGAGTGTATCAGTTACCTCATGCTAAATAACAAATCACCACCACAATGAGACGCTTAAGATGAGAAATGCTATCATCTCAAAGTTTCTGTTAGGTAAAGAATTCAGAAGCAGCTTAGCTGGATTGTTTCAACATAAGGTCTCTCATGTGGTTGCAGTCAGGATATTGGCAGGGTCTGCCGTCATCTGAAGGTTTGCCTGGAGGTGGAAGATCCAATTTCAAGAAGGCTCCCTCACAAGGCTGTTGGCATGAGGCCTCAGCTCCTCACATGGCTACTGGCTGGAGGCCTCAGGCCCTTGCTACAGGAACCTGTCCACAAGCTGCTTGAGTGTCCTGCTGACTCCCCCCTAGAGCGAGCTGTCCAGGAGAAAGCAGTGATGAAGTCCCAGTGTCCTTTATGACCTGGTTTCCTAATTGACACAGGATACTTCCACTTTATTCTATTAATTAGAAGTGAGTCACTAAGTTAATTCCACTCACTAGGGGAAAGTCATCCTAAAGGGAAGCGTAACAAATAATATGCGGACATAGCTTAGAACTTGCAGATTAGGCTATTGGCGATTTTCTGTCATGGTCCACCTCTTTGGTTTTCCAGACCCACATGCACCCCTTTGTTTCCTAAATAGAACAGTCTCACTGCCTCTCCAAGGGATCAAGACCCAAGTGTCTCTCTGCTACTGCTGTTTCAGAAACAGATATGCAACCCTCTCTAAGAGGCTCAGATGGGACTCTTCTAGGTTGGTAACCAGTTAAGTCAAGATATATTTTCACCATAAAAAGGAATGAATTTGAGTCAGTTCTAGTGAGGTGGATGAACCTAGGGCTTGCTGTACTGAGTGAAGTAAGTCAAAAAGAGAAAACAAGTAGCATATATTAACTTTTATATGGAATCTAGAAAAATTGCACTGATATACCTATCTGAAGATGCAGAGGTAAAGAACAGACTTGTGGGATACAGCAAGTGAAGGAAAAGGTGGGGTGAACTTAGAGTGTAGAACTGAAGCATATATATTACCATGCATAAAATAGCTTGCAGGAGATTGCTTAACCCAGTGTTCTGTGACAACCTAGAGGGGTTGGAGGTGGGAAGGAGGTTCAAGAGGAAGGAGACATATGTGTACTCATGGCTGATTCATGTTGTATGATAGAAACCAACATAATATTATAAGGCAGTTATCCTCCAATTAAATAAAAACAAATTTGAAAAAAAAAATCAAAAAGATATATTTTCAGCTACCAGCACATGTAAGTTTTTGATGATGGAGAAGAAATGGGTCATTGCAGTAAGCTGATGTCCATTGGTGACATTAGGTACCATTTCACAATAATTATCAAAACCTACTGAACAGGAATAACCAGGACTCTCTGCCCCAGCACTGCAGGAAGTTTCTTTCTTGGCCAACCTGGAAACTCCTGGTTCTTTCTCTGGAATGCTCTCCTTCCTTCCTTGTCTTCTATTGCTCCTGGATCTACCCTGGAAGGTTCATCCTTGTCAGTTTTCCTTGACAAATATATCAGAGGTGGGCACAGGGGTGAGGTGGGGTAGGGTGGAGGGCCAGATGTACTTCTTGGAGACTTCATGAGATTTGAAATATTGGAGTTGTTTTAAAGTTTTAACAATCACAGAATGTCGCAGACCAAATTTGGGTTTCTTTGGTAAGATAATTTCTCCAAACACTTAGCAATTTTGACTTGCTTAAATTCTGTTCCATATACAAACTGCCCTAGTTAAAAGACTTGCCCAGACATGGTTTTTGAGCCTGCAGATTCTCCTTTTATTTACTGGGTGCTGTTCTCTGCCCTTCCTTCTGGCCCTTAAAGTAATGGCGGCTACCTTGAGAGCATCTGAAATAATAGGCTTATATGGGAAAGCAATACAATTCATCATCTCTTGCCAGCAATATCACTGCTGCTTTATGACAAAGCAAGAGCCTTACCTCCTGCTAACTGTAGTTTCATGGCTACAGCTTCAAACTTCTTCAAGTTCAGATACAAAAAAGCAGATGAGTTGCTCAACACTGCAAGTTCTAAATCACTGGACTCTCCATCAGTGCAGTTAGTGGGCACAGGCAGAGAATGCCTTCTTTAGCAAAACTTTACTTCTTTCCACCTTTACTGAGGTCATCTAATTCAGAAGATTTTGATAAAATTAGCAAAAATGAACCAACACCTACAAACACCTATGGACACTATGAGTTCATTCTATTATTTCCTTGAATGCTATAACCTCAGGCAACAGCTATCTTGCTTTTAAAAGTAAACAACTGAGAGACTAACCAAATATTTGGCTACCAGATAAAAACTAAATTCTGAGCCCTCACTATCCAAAGCTTCTACTAAATTAGTGTTACTTGTACCATCCAGCATCTCATTTCTGGTACCAATTACTACATAGGTCATGTATGGTTCTTGGTTTCAGAAAACAAGATTAAAATTTTCTAGTTTAAACAAAAATGAGTTTACTATAATGTTTATAATAATAAATGTAATACTTTATAATGTTTTTGTTGGTACTCAGGAACCACCAGGTTCGGAGTATATATAGGAGAAATATACTGCTGAACGTTGGGGTGGTCAAATGGAAAGACCATCATTATGTCACTTACACAAGTGAAGACGCAGGTTAAATTCTAAGTCCTCCATTAAAGTTCTATAGATGAATCAAACTCCTCAACCCCCTTACTTTCCAGAATAGCCCTGTAGATTCTCTCATGATGTTCATAGCCACCTTTCTTATCTTAAACAGGTGCATCTGGTTGGTGGAAACCAAGTAGTGTGTGAAACTATACCTTCACCTGAATCTGAGAAATAGCTATAACATTCACCTTTCCAGTCTCTAATAACCAGAAAAGCATGCTAGAAAGAGATAGAGTGGTGTCTGGTGTATTATTCTTCAGTATTTACTAAGGATCAAAGGGCTATTTCTGAGTTTTAACTATATTTTAATTAATAAACTTAAATTTATTTTATTTATGAGTAGTCCTCATGCTCAACAAAAGAATCTGAAATGTAGAACTTGGATGCAATCTAAAAAACGACAGAATTATCTCCGTTCGTTTCCAAGGCAAACCTTTCAATATCACAGTAATCCAAGTCCATGTCCCAACCACTAATGCCAAAGAAGTTGAAGTTGAAGGGCTCTATGAAGCCCTGAAAGATCTTCTAGAACTAACAACAGAGAAAGATGTCCTTTTCATCATAGGGAACTAGAATACAAAAGTAGGAAGTCAAGAGATACCTGGAGTAACATGAAAGTTTGGCCTTGGAGTACAAAATGAAACAGGGCAAAGGCTAACAGAGTTTTTCCAAGAGAATGCTCTTAGAAAACACCCTCATCCAACAACACAAGAGACAAGTCTACATATGGATATCACCAGATGGTCAATACCAAAATCAGATTGATTATATTCTTTGCAGCAGCAGAAGAAGCAGGTCTATACAGACAGCAAAAACAAGACTGGGAGCTGAATGTGGCTCAGATCATGAACTCCTTATTGCAAAATTCAGACTTAAATTGAAGAAAGTGGGGAAAACCACTAGACCATTCAGGTGTGACCCAAATCAAATCCCTTAAGTTTATACAGTGGAAGTGACTAATAGATTCAAGGGATTATATCTGATAGACAGAGTGCCTGAAGAACTGTGGATGAAGGTTCCTAGCACTGTACAAGAGTCAGTGATCAAGACCATCTCCAAGAAAAAGAAATGCTAAAAGGCAAAATGGTTGTCTGAGGAGGCATTACAAATAGCTGAGAAAAGAGGAGAAGTGAAAGGCAAAGGATAAAATAAAAGATACACCTGTCTGAATGCAGAGTTCCGAAGAATAGCAAGGAGAGATAAGAAAGCCTTCCTCAGTGATTAATGCAAAGAAATAGAGGAAAACAATAGAAATGGAAAGACTAGAGATCCCTTCAAGAAAATTAGAGATACCAAGGGAACATTTCATGCAAAGATGGGCACAATAAAGGACAGAAATGGTATGGACCTAACAGAACCAAAAGATATTAAGAAGAGGTGGCAAGAATACACAAAAGAACTATACAAAGAAGATCTTCATGACCAAGATAACCACGATGGTGTGATCACTCAACCTAGAACCAGACATCCTGGAATGAGAAGTCAGGAGGGCCTTAGGAAGCATCATTATGAATAAAGGTAGTGGAGATGATGGAATTCCAGCTGAGTTATTTCAAATCCTAAAAGATGATGCTGTGAAAGTGCTGCACTCCATATGCCAGCAAATCTGGAAAACTCAGCAGTGGCCACAGGACTGGAAAAGGTCAGTTTTCATTCCAGTCCCAAAGAAAGGCAATGTCAAAGAATGTTCAAACTACCAAACAGCTGCACTCTTCTCACACACTAGCAACGTAATGCTCAAAATTCTCCAAACCAGGCTTCAACAGTACATGAAATATGGACTTCCAGATGATCAAGCTGGTTTTAGAAAAGGCAGAGGAATTAGAGACCAAATTGCCAACATCCATTGGATCATAGAAAAAGCATGAAAATTCCAGAAAAACATCTACTTATGCTTCACTGACTATGCTACAGCCTTTGACTGTGTGGATCATAACAAACTGAGGAAAAGTCTTAAAGAGATGGGAATACCAGACCACCTTACATGCCTCCTGAGAAATGTGTATGCAGGTCAAGAAGCAACAGTTAGAACTGGATATGGAACAAAGGACTGGTTCCAAGTTGGGAAAGGAGTACATCAAGGATGCATATTGTCTCCCTGGTTATTTAACTTATATGCAGAGTACACCATGCAAAATGCCGGACTGGATGAAGCACAAGCTGGAATCAAGATTCCAGGGAGAAATATCAATAACCTCAGATATGCAGATGACACCACCCTTATGGCAGAAAACAGAGAAGAACTAAAGAGACTCTTGATGAAAGTGAAAGAGGAGAGTGAAAAAGCTGGCTTAAAGCTCAACATTCAGAAAACTAGAATCATGGCATCTGTTCCCATCATTTCATGGCAAATAGATGGGGCAACAATGGAAACAGTAAAAGACTTCATTTTCTTGAACTTCAAAATCACTGCAGATGATGACTGTAGCCATGAAATAAAGACTCTTGTTCCTTGGAAGAAAAGCTATGACCAACATAGATAGCTTTTCTATGTTCAACACTGACAACATAATAAAAAGCAGAGACATTACTTAGCTAACAAGGGTCTGTCTTGTCAAAGCTATGATTTTTCCAGTAGTCATGTATGGATGTGAGAGTTGGATCATAAAAAAACCTGAGCATTGAAGAATTGATGTTTTCGAACTATGGTGTTGGGGAAGACTCTTGAGAGTCCCTTGCACTGTAAGGAGATCCAACCAGTCCATCCTAAAGGAAATGAGTCCTGAATACTCATTGGGATGATTGATGTTGAAGCTGAAACTCTAATACTTTGGCCACCTGATGTGAAGAACTGACTCATTGGAAAAGACCCTGATGCTGGGAAACATTGAAGGCAGAAGGAGGAGGGGACGACAGAGGATGAGATGGTTGGATGGCATCACCGACTTGATGGACGTGAGTTTGAGCAAGCTCCGGGAGTCAGTGATAGACAGGGAGGCCTGGTGTGCTTCAGTCCACAGGATTGCAAAGAGTCTGACTTGACTGAGTGACTGAACTGACTGAAATGACTGAAACTTAAATTTGAGAAAAATCTTAACAGCATATACAATAAAATTAAAAAACAACATGCATTAAGTTGAANCCGGGAGTCAGTGATAGACAGGGAGGCCTGGTGTGCTTCAGTCCACAGGATTGCAAAGAGTCTGACTTGACTGAGTGACTGAACTGACTGAAATGACTGAAACTTAAATTTGAGAAAAATCTTAACAGCATATACAATAAAATTAAAAAACAACATGCATTAAGTTGAACTTTGCTCTACACTTCTTTTCTTTTTCTACTCTTGTTATTATTGTTGTATTGCTGTTATTGTTGGTCTACCTTTCTATTTTAAAGCCACTAATAAGATTTCAAAAATGTTTGATACATATTCCCCTATACAAATGAATCATTAACTGTTCAGTTCCATTCCCATCCGCTCTCTTTCATTCTAATCACATGTACCTCTTGCTTCCAAGTGGGCATGAGCAAAGTTGATATGAATGCCTGAAAAACAGGACTGTTTGGTCATAAGAAAAAAAAAAATCATCTCTAGCTGAAAGTGTGTCAAATCAAGAGAGAATGCTAAACCAAATATCCAATAGAGAGCAAGACCCAAAGTTTCTGAAGTACATGAAGTGTTTTAGGTGTGCTTCATGAAGTGTTTTAGGATGAACAAGAATTCATCCAGGGATCATTAAATGTGGGTAAATTTTGCATTGATCATATTTCATTGTATTTTAGCTCTTGGTAAGTTGGTCAAAATGTTAACCAGTATGCTATATGATTATCTTGTTGGGACAGAAAATGTACTCACTCTTGGAAAAAGTGTTTTTAGTTCTAAGAAAGAAGTTCAGTTCAGTCACTCAGTCATGTCCAACTCTGCGACCCCATGAATCACAGCACGCCAGGCCTCCCTGTCCATCNAAGAATTGAACTGTGGTGTTGAACTTTTGAACTGTGGTGTTGGAGAAGACTCTTAGGAGTCCCTTGGACAGAATGAGATCCAACCAGTGAATCTTAAAGGAAATCAGTCCTGAATATTCATTGGAAGGACTGATGCTGAAGCTGAAACTCCAGTACTTTGGTCACCTAAAGTGAAGAACTGACTCATTGGAAAAGACCCTGATGCTTGGAAAGATTGAAGGCAGGAGAAGGGGATGATAGAGGATGAGATGGTTAGATGACATTACTGACTCAATGGACATGAGTTTGAGTAAGCTGCAGGAGTTGATGATGGACAGGGAAGGCTGGTGTTCTGCCGTCCGTGGGGTCGCAAAGAGTCAGACACAACTTAGCGACTGAACTGAGTTGATTCCATATATCTTATGGATCAAAGGCACCACAACTATAAAACTCAGGAGAGTAATAAGGATTAAAGATATTAATCAAGTCATCACAAAATGATTTGTTAATTAATCTTCAAATACAGTGTATATGGTTTTTTAATTAGTCTATAGTAGTTAAGGGAGAAGGCCATGGCAACCCACTCCAGTACTCCCGCCTGGAAAATCCCATGGGCGGAGGAGCCTGGTAGGCTGCAGTCCATGGAGTCACTAACAGCTGGACATGACTGAGTGACTTAATTTTCACTTTTCACTTTCATGCATTGGAGAAGGAAATGGCAACCCACTCCAGTGTTCTTGCCTGGAGAATCCCACGGGTGGAGGAGCCTGGTGGGCTGCCATCTATGGGGTCACACAGAGTTAGACACGACTGAAGCAACTTAGCAGCAGCAGCAGCATGGTAGTTGAAGTGAAAAGATAAAACTTCTCGCATGTGAAATAAACTCAACCCAGTAGTAAATACCAGTGGAAAATAAAAATAATTCATATTACCATTGAATATAGTTTGTAGGGGCTTTCCTGGTGGCTCAGATGGTAAAGAATCTGCCTGCAATGCAGGAGACCTGGGCTCAATCCTTGGATGGCAAGATCCCTGGAGAAGGGAATGGCAACCCACTGTAGTATTCTTGCCTGGATAACTTGTTCAAAGTTACACAACTAGTAAGTGGTGAAATTGGGGTTTGAACTTAAATTGGGGTTTGTGCTACACCCAGTATAGCACAAAACTTCTCTTTGCCAAATGTATGAATGAATGATGAAATGTTCCACATAAGAGATAATCATAATTCTCTAGGTTAATGGTGCTCCAAGAGTATAAAATTGCTTAAGGCAAGTGCAAAGGTTCTAGGTACTGCCCATCCTTACAAAAAGTTCACTTATGAAACTAATTTTTGCTTTTTTTTTTACATGAAATTAGATGGAATACTCTATCAAAATTTTCCAACTTTATTTTTAAACTTAACACATCTACATGATAAAAAGAAACTTAAGATGACAACTACTTCAGCAAAGAATGATAAGCAAAAGACCAGATGCTACATATTTTTCAACTGCAAAAATATCACGGGAAGCCAGCTGGATCTTCTAAAATTTCATGATGTCATCATATGGCTTTGAGATCTATTTAGTTGGTTCATAATCTTATTAGCTTATCTCTGCTTCCAGTCATGCACTAGGCTTTAATTGCATAGGTTTGTTTATAACATTGTTAGAATTAGAGTTCTGGTCTCATATTTCATGCAAGAAGTATCTTCCAGGATGATACACAAAAACTTGCCACCCTGCAGAGTACCTAGTGACCCAATGCAAACTGATGTCACTGTCCCATTTTTCTGAAGAGGTCATCGCTTCCTGGCAGCAAGCTATCACACAAGTGACTCAGAGTTTTGATCTTGTTCAACTTTTCCCAAAAGTCCAAGTCTAGGATGGTGATTTCAAAGTGTGACAGAAGAAAAGTGCTTCAGTTCAGCAACCTTCAATGTCACAGTGAATTTTACCATGTTTTTCAGGCATCAGTTACACTGCTAGGTTCAGGCAGATTTCAGTTATATTAGGGATGGAAATAACTTTGCATCCCCACACTTCTACTCTAAGTCTCGCTTTCCCATTCCCTCCCTGCTCCCCAATTTTATTCACATTTTTTAGTCTCAAAACCACATTCTTTCAAAGATCAATATTTTTTTATTACAAAGTTTTAGTTAAGGTAGTGCCAGGTATTTTCTGAGATTCTGCAATGAGGTCAACCACTTTTCAAAAATTTTTAATGTAAAAATACTGGCATTTAGTATAGCTCATTAGAAGAGCTTGTTCCTCATGGCCCCATCAGAGCTGGGTTGTCTTCCTAGGGAATGAATAGGCAAGGTAGGTCTACTGGACACAATCTCTACCTGTATACAGGCTTCCCAGGTGATTCAGTGGTAAAGAATTCTCCTGCCAATGCAGAAGACTCAGGTTTAATCCCTGGGAGAGGAGATCCCCTGGAGAAGGAAATGGCAACCCACTATAGTATTCTTCCCTGGAAAATTCTGTGGACAAAGGAGCTTGCTAAGCTATGAGGTTGGCAGAGTCAGACACAACAGAGCAACTGAGCATGCAAGCACAATACCTGTGTACACTAATTAGATAAAAATGAGGCCATCTTTCTCTTCCTCAGCAAATTATATGAATAAAACATATCATGTGGGATGCTTTTCTGTACAAGGTAAACTCAATTCAAAACTGCTGTAAAGGACAGGAAACTTGAATTAGCTCATTTTATTAGAAAGTCCAAGATTAAGTATGGCTTCAGATAAGGCTGGTTCAGGCAAGATCCAATGTTCTGTGGGTCTTGATTTCTTTTAGGTCTCTTTTTAGGATGTAACCATCTACTCCCAGTGTGTTTACTTCATTCTCATCCTCATTTTCATTTCATTCACGGACATAAGATGGTGAAAACATCTCCTGACTTTCAATTTCCCGAATTCCTTGTTATACACTCGCTCAGTTGTGTCTGACTCTTTGCGATGCCATGGACTGCAGCATGCCAGTCTTCCTTTCGTCATCTCCTGGAGCTTTCTCAAACTCATGTCCATTGAGTCAGTGATGCCATCCAACTGTCTCGTCCTCTGTTGTCTCCTCCTCCTGCCTTCAATCTTCCCCAGCATCGGGGTCTTTTCTAATGAGTCAGCTCTTCACATCAGGTGGCCATAGTATTGGAGCTTCAGCTGCAGCATCAGTTCTTCCAGTGAATATTCAGGATTGATTCATTTAAGATTGACTGGTTTGATCTCTTTGCAGCTCAAGGGACTCTCAAGAGTCTTCTCCAACACCACAGTTTAAAAGGATTAGTTCTTCAGCACTCAACCTTCTTTATGGTCCAACTCTCTCATCCATACATGACTACTGGAAAAACCATCAGTTCAGTTCAGTGGCTCATTCATGTCCGAATATTTGCAGCCCCAAGGAAGGGCAGCATGCCAGGTTTCCGTGTCCATCACCAACTCCCAGAGCTTGCTCAAACTCATGTCCATCAAGTCGGTGATGCCATCCAAGCATGTCATCCTCTGTCATTCCCTTCTCCCCCTGCCTTCAATCTTTCCCAGCATCAGGGTCTTTTCTAATGAGTCAGTTCTTCACTTCAGGTGGCCAAAGCATGAGTGCTTCAGCTTCAGCATCAGTCCTTTCAGTGAATATTCAGAACTGATTTCCTTTAGGATTGACTAGTTTGATCTCAAAACCATAGCTTTGACTATATGGACTTTTATTGGCAAAGTAATGTCTCTGCTTTCTAACACACTGTAAAGCAATATAGATTGTCTGAAATCTGTGTATTGGCTTTGATTAACCTGACCTTGGCCATGGGATTACTGGGAACCAGCCCCTGTTGCCAGGAAAATGTGACGCTTTGAATGACCAGTACTGGATCACTTGTTGCCTCTGGAGTCAGGGTAGCATTTTCTCATAAGGAACAGTAATAACCGAGACTAGAGAGAGAGCAGATCTGCACCAAGTGAAACTGAAAACAGTTGTCAAAATAAGACGAATGGATATTGGGCATCTACCAAACAATAACATATCAACATTTCAGTTATCTAGTCTACTTTTTCCTATCTTTGCATGTTTTTCACTTTTTTTTTTCTTCCCATTCTTTTAGCAAACATGTTAAATAGTCAGTTTCTGGTCTGGGGTAGATCATTTGCTTCTGAGCAATCATCTTACATCTGACTGTTCCGTATTCATTGTTGAGTCAGGTACACACCCCTTGACTTTGTCTTACATATTATTACATTTTGTTGTTGTTGTTTTCTTTGGTTGCTACTCTGAAACATTGTATGTCAGTATCTACTTCTATTATTATATTTGTTCCTTTCCTTCATATTGCTCAAATTTGGGTATAAATATTGGAATGTTGAATAAGTAGCCAGCAAGCATCTAAGTAGACTTACTCTTCAGGTAATACTTTTGGTGGCAAAATGGTGGCAAAATAAACAAATAAACAGTGCTTCATCATAAGTTTGGTGCATAAATGTGAAAGCATTGAGTAAAAATAATAAATTAAAATGATTGAAACACCTCCCTCTAATCACTAGACTCAACCTCTTCCTCATAAAGCCTTTTTATATGTACAATTAATAATAACAAACTCATTGGAGTTTTGTCTCCCCATTATGACAATGCCCACTGGAGCTGGTAATGAACAGGAAAATGATTAAGAGGCAGGTGGCAGAGAAGCTGAGGATATGAATCAAAGAGCACAAGCTCAATAGTGAGTGCTAAATAACTGATACCTTGGTGGAGACAATACACAAACAGGACACGAACATACAAAGCAAAATACTATTGTTGCTAATGGTCTCAGGTTACCAGCTACCATACAGCAAGGATGGCTTTTTATATTCAGTTCTTACTATGATACAATACATGTTTTTGAGCCAGTAGATTCTAAAATGCATTTTCCCAGAGGTCTTTGAATATATCTTTTTCATTCAGTGAAACAGCCATGAGATAATAATAGAATGGATAACTAAAGTCTATCATATCTTTACTTCAGCAAAACCATTATGTACTCCTATTGACTTATTAGTAGACTATGATTTGTATCTGCATAAGGAACTTCAAAAGATGAAGTAGAGCAAAAGTAAGTCTATATGTCCCTCAGTTATCCATGTCCTCTCCAGTAAAACCTACTATGACCATTTTTTCAGTTACTATAGAAAATCTAAGCATATGCAAATACAGGTACCACTACAAACATAAATGTGTTATATATACATTTACAAACACATTATTACGCACCTTACTTTTTGATATATGTTAAAATTTTTGAATGGTTAAATCACTAATAAGACCAAGTTCTTGATATGAATTCTAATGTTTGGAAAATATTTTATTATAACTGCCACAGTAGTAGGCATGAAATAACTAAACCAAAATAGTTGATCAATAAACAAGCAAAAAGAAATGCAAAATAAGAATCAGCTGAGAAAAACATTTTATCTATTGAATAAGCAAATAATAAGAGCAAGGATAAAATAATGATGAAGCCTATAATACGATAATGCCTATAACGCCTCTAGGCAATGATGAAGCCAGAAATCTGACTTTTTTCTGATTTCTTTCTCTGCTTCCTCCACATTTAATTTTTCACTAAGGCCAGCTCTGTCATCCTCTAAGATATACATATTAAATTTCTTCAGAGGATATAGCTAAGTTGTAAATAGATTCCTGACCCATAGAAACTATAAGGTAAATATTTGTTGTTTTAAAACACTATGGTTTGGGGATAACTTGTTATGCATAGATAGCCAATACACATTGAATAACACCTTCTTTTTACAGTCATGGTCCTTTTTAAGCATTGTAATTATTATTATAATATTTATTTAATGTTTATTCTCCCCTCTTTTTAACTGCATAACCAGGAGAGCAAGGTCCTTGTATGTTGGGTCTGAAAAGTGTCTGTAGAATTTATCATAGTTCATGAAACTTATTTGTTGAATACAAGAATAAATAAGTATAATAATATTCTGTTGTGTGGCTGAGGGTGTGTAAACTGGCATATGCTTGTCTTTTGTAGGTAAGTTTATGACTTTATATCTTTACATCAAAGGTCTTAACTATGCAAAATCTTTGATCCAGTGTTCTAATATTAGGAATTTATCCTGGGATGTAAAAATTTTGCTAGAATCATGTTTATTGTAGCTGGGTCTCTAAAAGCAAAATAGTGTAAATAACCTGTGTCTAACTATAGAGGATTAAACTATAGTGCACCCTTTGTATCCATAAAAAACCATGTTTGTGTTAGTTGATCAGTCGTGTCCAGCTGTGTGTGACCCCATGGATGTAGCCCACCAGGCTCCTCTGTCCATGGGATTCTCCAGGCAAGAATACTGGAGTGTGTTGCTATTTCTTTCTCCAGGGGATCTTCCCAACCCAGGGACTCCTGCATTGCAGGCAAATTATTTGCCATCTGACCACTTGGGATAATGTTTACTGTAGCTGGGTTTCTAGTGACAAAATAATGTAAATAACTCATGCTTAACAATAGAGGAGTAAATTGTGGTGATTCCTTTGTATTCATTAAAAATCACAAATAGAAAAAGATTTTTCAATGTGGAACATATTTGCTATATGTTGCTGAATGATGTAAGCAAGTTACACTTCAGAACTATAATAATGCCTCATGTTTACTGAGCATTAAGTGTATGCCAGTCAGTATAATATATACATTTTATGCATGATCTCTTAATGGCATATAAGTGAGTGAGTGAGTGTGTGTGTGTGTGTGTGTATAATAGACCTGGAAAACATCTGTAAGTATATACCATTAAAATGCTTTCAATGATTATCTCTGAAAGAGAAGGTGGGATCCTTATTTTTGCTTTTTGTTTCTTTCTTTCATTTTTCTATAATGAGAAGGAAGTTAAGGACAAAAATTGCCTTAAGGAAAACTGCCAAATGATAAGGATTATAGATATCAAAGCTAGAAAATGGAGCCAGATAGACAAAGAGCAGAGCAATAGATCAGGGTGTAGGCTGCCATCCAGGACATGCTTAGAATAAGGAGCTGTTCTAATAGTACTGCTGGGACGTGTTGCCACTTTCCTAGGATAACAGGGATCCTGTGAAGTCTAGGGAAGACCCTGGGTAGTACCTTGGCTAGGCACAGATCAGGCATTTGTGTTCTGTCCAGACCAAACTGCTTCGGTCCAGTGAAGCTTGTCCAGATGGGCAGGAGGTTCCCAGGCCTGAGGGGCTTTCAGTGAGGTGTCTGTTCTACTAAGCCCTGCTGGTTTGTGGGACCTGATATCTGTTTGGTGCCCACCATCCAAAAGGTAGACATTGTGCAGACTGACACATTTAAGAACATAGCCTGTGTCTCCTACCTACTCTGGTTCCCTTGGCTTTTCTAGGATGCAGTGTTGAAATCCCTTGTCATCACTTGCCTGGAGACCTGGTTCAGATTTGACATCCATTAATGGAATTTTCTTGCAGTGTGGATTTCAGGCAGGGCCAGGTTTCTAGAGGCATGGACACTGAAACTTCTCTTGCTAGATTACTCTTGCAGCATTGGTTGCAGTGGTGGTGGAGGGTTAGGTGATGTTAGGATAAGGGTCAAAGCTTTCAACAGTTGGAATGCCGAAGGCTCAGCCATGGGCCAGGTGCCCCACTGCGGCTCCTGAGGAGGTTTTTATCAGAATGGTTGCGGTGAAAAGGTCATGCATAACCACTGTTTGTATTTGGAAAATCACAGGAAAAGTGGACATTCTTGATTCTCCTTCCTTTCCATCATTAGTGATATTTGTGTTGTTCTAAGAATTCTACTTCCAAGCTTTTCAGTATGCTATTGGTATTAGTGTAGAGATGGTATTGTTCACATTATGTTTAGAACGTTCCACATCAGGAACTTGTAGAAAGGATCTCAATGATGTATATCATGATGTCAACATTTACAACTGGATTTGGTTTAGAATTCTTAGAATCAACTTTAAGTTGTGTTACTTAAAGGAAATCTCATTAAGACTATGGCAGATGTGTGTGTGTGAGGGGAAACCCCAGACTTTTCTCTTCTTTCCCAAAAGGAATGTCATAGGGTTTAATGAGCTTTAAAATATACATCTCTATCTATGTGAATCTGAATATATGCCAAGTGAATGTACTTGCTGTTTCCCAGGTGGCTCAGTGGTAAAGAATCTGCCTGCCAATGCAAGAGACACAGGTTTGATCCCTGGGTCGGGCAGATCCCTCCCCTTGGAGAAGGAAATGGCAACCCTCCAGTATTCTTGCCTGGAGAATCCCATGGACAGAGGAGCCTGGTGTGCTACAGTCCAAAGTGTTGCAAAGATTCAGACATGACTGAGCATGCATGCAGACAATGTGAATGTACTTGCCGAGCAGAAATTTGCATGAGAGGCAGAAGCAGCTGCCTGGAATAGTCTCCTGTGGCTAGTTTGTGCTAGCAGATTTCCCAGCTTGGACTCCCCATGGTACTGTCTCGTCACATGGGAATAGATTTATCTCAGGAATTGCTGGCCCACTGGATCCGTGTGTAGATAAAATAGCCATCTGATAGCTCTGAGTCTATCAAGGATCAAAAATGGATGTGGCTCCCTTCTAGGTTTAATTCCAAGAGATACAAAACATGTGCCTCCCATCTGTATGTGGAATGTGATGAGGGTATGAAACAAGGTCTGGCTTGCTTCCTTCTTCAGTGTGTTGGGTAACATAGGGATGGGCCCTTTGTGCTCAAATTTGCCCATTGTCACTATTCTACCATTGTCTGCCTAGGCAGTGAATGCAGGCTTCAGGCACTCTTTCACCTTTAGATTCTGTCCTCTAGTGCCACAGTCATTAGGGACCAGGCATAAAGATTGGGTCCAACTTCAAGCAGGTCCCTTGGAGAATGGGAGGGAAAGGAAAAACACAGGGTCAGCAAGGTCCCTTGGGTCTTGAACAGACTGGATCATGATGTTCAGACAGGACTGGCCGAGATATTTGACCAAATTTTGCATAAGTATTGTTTATGCCAATAAGGGGCTGCTCGTTTTGCATATAAGTATTGTTTATGCCAATAAGGGGCTGCTCGTTGAGCCCTTCAGTACAAGTCTTTCAGTCCATTCAGGTGAAAATATCATTTATTTAGTCCATACATGCCATTTACATTGGTCGGCAGATGCTCTGGATGATTTAATTTGAGTACCAACTGGAAGCAAAGAACTATATATAAAAAGCTAGTCTTTTCTGAGTAAATGTTTTTTTTTTTTTTCATAAACACCACTGGTAGCTTAAAACAGTTTATTTGTGAAGACATTAAAAATTAAAGGTCTGTTCCACAGAAAATCAGTGTATCAGAATGAGACCTAAAACTAAATCCCAAATACCTAATATTGAGATTTCTACCTGGCTAGATTATTGACCACAACATAGCATAAATTTGTCTTATTGATCTAAGTAAGATGGAAAGAGATGAAATTTCCTGGAAAAAGAATGGCTATTTCTTTAGTATCAATATTTTTATTTGACATCTGTCAAGTCAAACCCACATCAGTTTTTAGTTATTCCAAGTTACTAAAAACTATTGTCTTATGTTATCATTTTGGAGTGCAAAATCATCTATCTTTCTGGAAAAATTATAATAAAGCATGTTTACTCACCCTTCCCCATGATCTAGCTCTGTTCATCTTAGGGGGAAAATTCTTATAAAAAAAATCTAGGTCATTATAAAGAAAAATGGTTCTTCAAAGCTCCATTGATTGCCAAAAACACTATTACTGTGAAAAGAGAAATCTTCAACTACTCCTAAAATAATTGACTGGACATATGTTATGTGTGACCCAGTGGCACTAAAAAGAATTTCATTTAATCAACAAAATAGATCTTTCACATAAAAACTGGCCTCCTATAATGACATACAGTAATCACCAATTTTATAGTGGACTCCAATATTTAAAAAGCCCTTCTGAAAGCAATTGGCTTTTAAGTGGTCTCTCTCTTTTTTTTTTTTTAACATCATCAGACTCACCTGCTGTCCAAACTAAATTGTCTTGGTCAGCTGCAGTATGGTCTGGATGGGCAGGAGGTCCCCAGGTCAGAGGAGCTTTCAGAGAGACATCTGTTCCACTAAGTCCTGCTGGTTTATGTGACATGGGGCTGCTTGGTGCTCACCGTTCAAGATTAAGACAGTGCGTGACTTGAACTGAAAGGATGACCACATGCAACTATTTGGAAGAGATTTTTTAAAAAGTAGATTGACATTTAGGAACCTTTGGCTAGAATCCAAGAAGGTCACTTTTTTTTGTTTTTGGCCTTGGTTTTCTTATCTAAAAAATAAGAAGGGAATTGAATTGGATAATGTCTAATTCCCATTTCACTCCTAAGATGCTATGATTTGATTAGTGCACATGAATGCCTGTTAATGTCAGTGGATGACAATGTGTTTATGTGTGTCCATCTGTGGAGGCATTTTCATTTTCACCCAAGGTGAGGTTTCTTATATGATGACTTTCAACCTGTTTCATTTTATGAATTATACTCATTATTCAAATAAGAGCTACTCTATCTGAGCTCGTCTAGTCTTTCACTTGAGGTTATCAGAGATTGAAATTTATGAGCAAAAATTCTATCAACAGCAATGAAAGTCAAGGAATGTAAGATAACCTCTCCTCCCCTGTTCACAGGACACTCTGAGAACATGGCATTCCTGATCAAGCTGAGATTTCTTGTGATTTGGGAAGTAAAGGAGGAAAAAAGGGGGGATGGTACGTGCTCTGAAGGAACTGGCAGTCTGCAATCATTCAGAAGTGAAAAAATGAAATTAAAACCACAAAAACTGTCAAAATGAGAATTATGAAAACACATTGTCTGCCATCAAGCATTATAAACAGTCAGTTGAAAATAATCAGAATAATTTCTGTATTAAAATCAAGATCATCCATTATTGTTCCCAGGCATATTTGAACACGGTTTATAAAACATATGTTTACCTTGATTTCCTCAGTATCCGGACCCTGAAATTGCCTCTGTGTTTACATGTGGCTATTAGATCAATTACTTTTCGTTGAATCTCTTTTTCTTCCCCCCCATCTTAATGGCTCAATTAGGCTCAGTTGATCACGTTGGTAACTTATTCAACCTAATTCAATAATAAGACCATTGAAATCATGAAATCAGCTGTTTTACAAAGAGGTCTTCCTTCACATGAACCCAGGAGAAAGGTTCATTTTGCATCTCTTTATTTAAATTTATCAAAATTTCTCTGCTTTCATGATGACAGACCATCGAACTCTCAGAAAAGCAGGTTTCTTCGCAGATTGCCAACGAAATACAAAATTGCCTTTACTATTGAATGAAGTTCAATTTATTTTTTAATTTCACTTCTTTCTTACACACACTATTTGTTATATCTGGGTACAGTAGAATATTTGAGTATAGTAACCTCAGTGCTTTTCTGTATGTTTCAAGTGTCTCATAATTTTAAAACTCTTCAAAAAGATTTGATAAAGTTCTGTTGTAAAATCTCGGAGACGGCAATGGCACCCCACTCCAGCACTCTTGCCTGGAAAATCCCGTGGACGGAGGAGCCTGGTGGGCCACAGTCCATGGGGTCGCTAAGAGTCAGACATGACTGAGTGACTTCACTTTCACTTTTCACTTTCATGCGTTGGAGCTATCCAGAGAAGACTAAAGTTGCTTGCTTAGGGGAAGGGATGGGTTAGGAGGTGAGGACTGAGAAGGTATGATGAGTGGATAGTGAGGGAGGTGGGGAAGTCTGATTGATGGTCACAGGCAACTGACTTTGAAGGGAGGGGGCGACTGTCCAGGAGGAATGAGTGGGTGGCCAGCCGGTAGATGCTAATAGGGCACTGTTTGCGCGTCTAGTCTCTGTCAGTGCAGTATTCCCTAGAAGGAGAGCTTCCTGTTGCCTTCTTCTCAGGACTGGAGAGCTTTTGCTCTGACACCTTACTTGTCACAAGCCAGGTGTGAATCACACAGACTTTGCCTGGTTCTATATGACTATGCCAGATGGCCATCTCCCACACTGGGAGAGGAAATAGAAGGGCCCCGTCACTGAATGGTTGGAAAATACGTACATTGGCCCCATCCCCCGATCTCCCCTATTTCTTCCTAAATTCTCTTTGCACCCTAACTACTATTCTTAAACCTGTTACTACAAAGATACGTGTCCTCCAAAGCTAGCAAAGAATCAAATACAAAAGCTGTTTGTTGGCAAAAAGAAGTTGTTTCTCTCATGCACGGTGTTGGCAATGGTAGTGAAGCTAGCATTTTTCTCACTGCTAGTTGGATGGCAAATTCGGGACAATTTGCCAAAAAGTGTCATGAGCCTTAAAAGCACTATACTTTCTGACCTAGTGATTTTTTATTCTAAAAAATATCAGAAATGTGAGCAAGTTGTTCACAGCAGTGTTATTCATAATACAAATTGTTAGACACTGCTTAAATGTCCAATAATGGTGAGATGTACAAATTAATGTCATTAGATTCATACAATGGAACATTCTACAGCCATTAAAAATAATAGAATAAATGTCATCCCCTAAAAATGGTTTAAAATTATAGTAAGGAAGCATATTTATTTGCAAGAGGAAAATATTCAAAAAATATTCTTTTCAAGGAAAAGAATAGGATATGTTATAGTACACACATATTTGTTACAATTTTATAAAATATGTACACAAATGACAAATATTTCAAAATGCTATTACCTAATTTACCTATTTTAATTCATTCAAATTTCATATAATAAGCACATTTCAATTTCTAGAATAAGAAATAGACTAGAAAAAATTTTGTACACTAAAATTATAAACATATTCTGTATTGTTCAATCCACTCTTTAAACATTTTTTAAGCTTTTTATATTATGCTGTAGTATAGCTGATTAACAACGTTGTGACAGTTTCAGGTAGACAGCAAAGTGATTCAGCCACAGATTACACATGTATCCAGTCTCCCCCTGACTCCCCTCCCATCCTGGCTGCCACATAACATTGAGCAGAGTTCCCTGTGCTATACAGTAGGTCCTTGTTACTTTTTTTTTTTTTTTTTTAATGATAGACATTTCATGGAGACAATGAATTGGTCTAGGATTCAAGAGACTAGGACTTTCTTATAACATCTGCCTCTTGTGTCTCTCTGGTCCCCAGATTTTCCATCTGTAAAACTGGATGATAATACAAACCTCAGCTAGTAAGCTTGTATGCCAAGTCAAAGTTCAGCATTTGAGGTCTTAAAATCCATCTCTCTTTTTTTGTTGTTTGTTTTTAGTTTCTTTTTCCTTAGTCCCTCATAGAAGCCTATTAGTCCACTCTTCTCCTGTGAACTCTGCTCACCTGCTCCCATCCCTGCAAACCTTCCTCTCATTCTATGTAAACAGCCCTGCTTCCTCTTCGGGTACTGTCCTTGTTATCATCACCCCATAGACTGTGATAGTCTTGCATGCACACATGCTAAGTCACTACAGTCATGTCTGACTCTTTGCAACCCAATGGACTGTAGCCTACTAGGTTCCTCTGTCCAGGGGATTCTCCAGGCAAGAATACTGGAGGGTTGACATGCCCTCCTCCAGGGGTTCTTACTGACTCAGGGATCCAATCGGCATCTCTTAAGTCTCCTGCACTGGCAGGCAGGTTCTTTACCACTAATGCCACCTGGGAAGCCCCTGATGGTCTTGAGGTCACTTCTAATGCTGTATTCACCTTTATCTCATTAGCGCCCAGCAAAAAGCCTGACACACTATCAATAAATATGTCTCACGAATGAATAAAGGAGAATATGTGTTGTGAAAGCAATCTGCAAACAACAAAGCTATAAAGTAAGTCTGTCCTACGTTATACAAAGATCTTAACATTAAACATCTATTAGCAAAATAATACAATATGTAGGAGGTGAATAAGAAATCTGAGATTATAATGGCCATTTGTCAATTTGACTAAATATTCTGGAGGTTTTAAAACAAATGAAAAAATTTCCTAGCCTAAACCACAAGGAAAAGCAAAACAAAATTGATATGTTTGAGCTGCAGTTATAAAGAAACCCACTAGAATTCACTAGAAATAGTATATCACGAGAAAAAAAATGTATAAGGAATAATGTAAAAGGTACTTTGTGAGAAAAGCTCAGGTGATGCCACCCTCATACTATCATGGCTGCTAAATATGCTCACAAGTCAGCAGTGCAAATTAGAGCAAGACACAGAGTGGGGTCATCAGTGCCAGTCTATTGTTATGAAAGCTAATATAACATGGGGATGCACTGGCATATACCAATGAGCATAAAATGTCGTGATGGCCAGCAAACCATCTAGAAGCTCAGACCAAGCCAGGCCCACAGAAGGATTTGTCCCATTTGGGGTTCTATATTTTTTAAGTGATTGGGAAAGCTGGAAATGAACCAGAGAAGAGCAACAAAAATAATTAGTGTTGGCAAAGGGACCTACAGGGAACAAAAGGAAAAAGAACTTGGAATTATTTGAGCTGGAGAAGAAATTGCTGCAGGGTGACCTCATAATCATTTTCAATGGATGAAACGGTGTTATAAGGATAATAGGTGTTGGGAATGGAGGGTNCAACAAAAATAATTAGTGTTGGCAAAGGGACCTACAGGGAACAAAAGGAAAAAGAACTTGGAATTATTTGAGCTGGAGAAGAAATTGCTGCAGGGTGACCTCATAATCATTTTCAATGGATGAAACGGTGTTATAAGGATAATAGGTGTTGGGAATGGAGGGTGCCAATGAATTAAGCTCTTCTTCACTTCCGGTTTTCAAATTTCCATAACCAAATTGAGAGCAGACACAACAATAAGGTGAGAATTCAAGGAGAGAATGAGCTTTGCTACCCTGAACTGTTATGTTGTTTTGTATTAGAAGTTGTAACTTGGGCCTGAGACCCAAGGACTGTGTTCTAACACATTGCTGATCACTCAATTTCCATGACTCAACTCCAACAAATCTAAGCTCAAGACATAGTCAAGGACTGAGTTGGGACTACAAAGCAAGTCTACTTCACATATTGCTGTTGTTCAGTCACTAAGTTGTATCTGACTCTTTGTGACCCCCTGGCCTGCAGCACGCCAGTCTTCCCCGTCCTTCATTATCTCTCGAAGTTTGCTCAAATTCAGGTCCATTGAATTGGTGATGCCATCCCACCATCTCACCCTCTTTTGCCCTCTTCTCCTCACATACAGTTCAAGGGAAAGAGAAAACCAAGAGACCAGGTGACACAAGCGTGGTGATTTTGCCCCAGTTGCACCAAGAAGACAAGCTGTAAAGATTGAGATAAAAGTGTCTTCCCCTAGTGCTTTTTTCCAGGAGGCAAGCTCAAATGTTCTTCATTCTAAAAGCAATGAGGAGTTGAGTAACAATCTTTACTCCCCCTCAACAACAGAACCCAGCAACCCCCAATTTTAAATAAAACCCACTTATCGAAAGGCAGTTTTCTCTTGAAATTGAGAAGAATGCTGAATATTTCTGAAAGAATGACAGAGCTCTCTGAAGGACAGTTTAAAAATTTCTCTGGAGATCTTCCAGCTGTTGTAATCATTTGATCAATATTACCCAAAGTGTGTTTCTGGGTAACAGTGGTTTCATGGAGTGTTAACAGGGAGAGATTACATGGAAAAGTTTCTGTGATTTGAGAAACTCTTGTTTAAACCAAGTTAAATCATATTTTTACTGAAGGTCATAATAAAGCTTTTAACTTTTAATAGTATAATATTTATTGTGAATCTCTCATTTTCCAGAATCTTTCTTCATATCCCTTTTTTTTTTTTTTTTTTGGCAGAGTGTATAGCTTGGCTTGTGTTTTTATGAAATATGCTTTGGAAAATGTAGCCTTAGATGTCTTCATTAACTTAACATAGAGACAGACAAAAAAGTTGGACCTCTTCTACAAGCCTCTTCTAGCTATACTATTTCATGACTAAGTTTGGTGCCATGACTCATCTTATTACAAACTGTAATAGCAACCTTTCACCACGCTTAAACCTACAAGTGAGTGGTGTAACTTTTTAATGGAGATGAGGCTTAGACTAGAAGCTGACTACCTCTCCTTAGTAGACAATACAGTTTTGTATCAACATTGTGTAAGGACAAAAGTATGGAGAAATGTATCACCCTGTTTCATTTATGAATGCTTTCTTTTTTAAATCTGTATTTAGCAGCAGTGAGATGTTGCTCAGATGCTAAGTCATGTCTGACTCTTGCCACCCCATGAACTATAGCCTGCTAGGCTCCTCTATACATGGCATTCTCCAGGCAAAAATACTGGAGTGGGTTTCCATTTCCTTCTCCAGGGGAATCTTCCTGACCCAGGAATCAAACCCAGGTCTCCTGCATTGCAGGCAGATTCTTTACCAATTGAGCTACAAGGGAAGCCCTTCAGATGTTTGCAGTAGGGTGCTAATGTGCATAAGTATAATACTAAGCAGAAGGACTTCATTTCAGTGCCTTTAACAATTGTATTATGCCTTGACTTAGGAGGGGCCCAGCAAGAGTGAAGTTAGAACCAGGACAATTCTTGGTTGCTTATACAGAACAAGTCATGGTGTGGCTTTTTCTATAGGAATATCATACCACTCTAGGGAAGGAAAAAAAAAAAAAAATTCCCCTCCCAAGGAAAGGATATGATTAACCCCAAAGGGCCTGTGTGATCTTTTGCTCTGTTTTATAGAAGAGACTCGCGACAACTTTTGGCTTCTGAAAATGTCCCCTTGAAAGTTTTCTGTTCTTCTGGATAATGAAGTGGCATCTGAAACATCCTCCATTCAGTTAGGCACTTTGGCAGGAAGTGGCTGACAGAAATTGCTTCCATAGGCAGGGAAACCCGCTGAGGCTGCACGACCGTGGTGGAAGGAGGGCTCTCTCAGCGGCTTTCAGGGTTTTACAGCCCGGTTGGTTAGTCCAGAGGATGGTAATTAAATGATCCCTTCAAGGGAAAGAATTGCTTCAAGAAAAGCACGATTTATGAGTAAATTAGGAGAGGGCCGCCACAATTTGGGGGCCACATGCTGCAAGTCACCTGGAGTGCAGACTATTCCCTGACTCAGAGGCAGACCTGAGCACCTCTGAGAAAACCCAGAGTCTTATTTTATTTCTCGTGCAGAGCTCCAAGTTTCTGACAGCTTGCCCCGCTGTCAGCATATGTGTGTACCACCTTTTATAAGAGTGCACTGAGAATAAGAGGGCAGATAATATTTCCAGCTCTGACGTATTTGTTCTGGCTATATTGTTTGGAATGTGCCATTTAGACGGAAGATTTATCAGCCACTTTGTCAGTTCTGTCAGTAAGGAACTGGATACAGGGCCCGTCTTGGATGAAGTGCTGAGAAAGAGGCATCTGATAGNTAATATTTCCAGCTCTGACGTATTTGTTCTGGCTATATTGTTTGGAATGTGCCATTTAGACGGAAGATTTATCAGCCACTTTGTCAGTTCTGTCAGTAAGGAACTGGATACAGGGCCCGTCTTGGATGAAGTGCTGAGAAAGAGGCATCTGATAGATAAATGAAAAGGCAAATAGATCCCAAGGACAGGTAAAAGCTGGCCACCCGTTGCTAGGCACCAAGATAGCCAGGTCTGCACTCTGAATTTTGCCCGAACAAACAGAGCTAAATGTACACATATTTCTGCTGTCTACCAACCCTCAAGCCTTCACCTACTTTGCTGAGAATCTTAATGCTTTCAGACAAAGCTTGAGTCCTGAAGCATAACCCATGTCTACGTAAATACTAGACCTTCTACACAACCAGAATTCATCTGGTTACCAATGACCTGGAATAAATGAAAGGAACTAGGTCATGCAATGTCCTCTTCACAGCATAGTTGCAAATAGCAGCAACAAGGACCACCAAGGCTAGGAATGTTTCAAGGAAGTATTTATAGCTTATTCTAGGACTTCAGGGAAAACATTTTTTTTTAATGTCGTACTGTAAATAGATAACTAGATAAATAAGGAATAAAATGTTTTTAAAAATCACAAATAATACTTTTCTTCCCATAAAGATGCAATCTATTCATAACAACTGATACCTAGCAATGTTCTCCAAAGCCATGGAGCATGTAAATCATTTTCACCCAAACAAGTTCTCCCAGTAGGAGGGTTTTCAAGACTCTCAGGAGAAAAGTAAACATGGTTAAAGAGACAGCAGTTGGCCACCTGTGCCATATGTAAGGAAAGATGAGAAAACAGGGTAACATCAAGAAGGACAAACACAAGGATCACCATATCCTTTGGGCTCTTCAGATGGCCATCACTGTGTTTTTTAATGGTTATATAAAATAAAGGCAGTCTAGAGAAAAGCAGGAAAAGGAAATGAGTAGGCATTTTATACCAAAACGGCTGGTAAGTACACAAAAAATATATATTTTGTCAACCTATATAGTTACCAGGCACATGAAAAGAAACTAATAGTGAGCTACCACTACTCATTTATCAAATTATAAAAATGATTGGCTTATGTTCAGTTGCCTTTTGAGTTGTAGGGCAAGGACATTCATATATGTTGCTGTAGACATATGAACTGTTTAGGCTTGGAATGCACTTTGGCACTATCTAGTTTCATCAAATATATGTCTATGTATATTTACCCATTTACTCCTCTGGATCAACAATTCTACTTTGAGACACTATCTATAAAAATAAAAGCACCAAACATATGAAGATGTATATTGCACCATTGCCTATGAAAGCAATAAAACTGGAAACAATCTGAATACTCATAAATAGGAGAATAATTAAATATATTTATATTGGGGTTTATTACATAACCACTAAAAAGAAATGTGTTATTTTTATCCCAGTTGCCTTTAAAAGATTTCAACAACATGTGGCTAGGTGGGAAAAACAACAAGCAGAAAAGTACAAGGAATATAAATTCATTCGGGGGTAAAATAGCAAACACATTATGTAATGTACTCACATACAATTGATTAGGAGAAAGATGTGGATGGAAGGAGGAAAGAAAAATAAAGAACAAGTGGTGGCAGTTTAGTTGCTCAGTCGTGTCCCAACTCCTGCAACCCCATCTGTGGCCCACCAGGCTCCTCTGTCCATGGGATTCTCTAGGCAAGAATACTGGAGGGGGTTGCCATTTCCTTCTGCAGGGGATTTTCCCGACCCAGGAATGGAACTTAGATCTCCTGCATCGTAGGCAGACTCCTGCTTTGCAGGTAGATTCTTTACTGATTAAGTGATGAAGGGTACCACAAAGGTAAAGAATGTATTAAAAAGAAAGTTGTTCATGAAATTAAAAAAAAAAGTCATATTATATGACCATTTTAAAATAATATTATGTAGTGAGTATTTATGGGCTTCCCAGGTTAATGGCAACCCACTCCAGTATTCTTGCCCAGGGAATCCCATGGGGAGAAGAGCCTGGTTAGCTACAGTCCATGGGGTCACAAGAGTCAGACACAACTTAGTGACTAAACCAGGTGGCACTAGTGGTAAAGAACCTGCCTGCCAATGCAGGTAGACGTAAGAGATGTGAGTTTGAGTCCTGGGTAGGGAGGATACCCAGGAGGAGTGATGGCAGCCCACTCCAGTATTCTTGCTTGGAGAATCCCATGGACAGAGGAGCCTGGCAGGCTACAGTCCNCAGGTGGCACTAGTGGTAAAGAACCTGCCTGCCAATGCAGGTAGACGTAAGAGATGTGAGTTTGAGTCCTGGGTAGGGAGGATACCCAGGAGGAGTGATGGCAGCCCACTCCAGTATTCTTGCTTGGAGAATCCCATGGACAGAGGAGCCTGGCAGGCTACAGTCCATGGGGTAGCAAAGAGTCAGACACGACTGAAGCAACTTAACACCCATGCATGTAGTAGGTATATATAAACAAAGATGTTAAAAGACGGTCATTTAAATGTTAATGAGCTTCTGAGAGATGGAACTCAAGGTAAATTTCAGTCTTTTCTTTACATATTTTTATACTTTCTTTTTACAAAAAGAATGCATTATTTTTATCGGAACAATAAAAAATATGTTTTCAGTTAGATAATGACCATAACATAAAACTCACTGTTGTATCTATACAATGTTTCTTATAGATTAACATAAATTCTGCAAGTGACCAATCTAAGCGATGGGAGAGAAATGTGGAGAAAGAAGCATTTGAGCCAAAATGTGCATTCTTTTTATTCCCTGCACTCTTGGATCTATTCAAATCTCGTCTCCTGCCGAGGGATTCAGTGCAGAACTAAAATATGATGACTTACTTGGCAACA
This sequence comes from Neotragus moschatus, assembly GCA_006410615.1. Lineage (NCBI taxonomy): Eukaryota > Metazoa > Chordata > Mammalia > Artiodactyla > Bovidae > Neotragus > Neotragus moschatus. The sequence goes on along the minus strand of SJYA01000034.1, from coordinate 614,110 downwards.
GCAAAAAAGAAGAGCATTTACTCAAATGCAATAAAGATAAGCAATAAGTTTCAGCGATGCATATAGTATGTTCTCTCCTCGCCTGCTTGTTCTTTCTTCCCTCAGCAGAAGTTCAACTGAAAATAAGCTCAAACAGCAATTTGCCAAATTAGCTAGTCACCTCACTTGTGACCAAATCACATCGTACAGAGAGATGCTGAACCCCAAGCTTTTCTGCAATATATGTAATTTCAAGAGACTTCATTTAGCAAGTGAAAGGATAGCCTAGCCAGTTTGAGTTATCTGGAAAAGAGATGCAGGGATAATATTTGTGCATGATATTTACACATAATTCCCAAATTAGCTCTCCTAAATTATCCACCTCCTAAAAAATAGCAAAAAAATAATATATTTTCTCTTCTTATCCTTTCCAAACCTCAGAAGAAGGTAATTGCTTAGTGAAATTCTAAAAAGCCAGCTTATTTATTTATAAATAAACAAAAAGGAGAGACTACAGCTTCAATAAAGCAGTGGCTGGAACATGGAGAATTTGATGTATAGATGTGGGTAAATCAATCTCTTTATCCACAGAGGCTAGCCTGATTGGCCCCTGGCTTTAGTATCATGAAAGACTTTGAACCAATCATTAAAGCACAGAAAGTACTATGTGTGATTTGGAGTATCCTGATTGGCTAATATGAAGCAAGACCCACCCTCTGGAGGAACAGATAAGTGTCCAGTGAACTGATTCATTAGGAAGATGGGCAGTCATAAAAAAAATATATATAGTGCAAACCAAAGTATCAGCTGTTTACTGGATTGAGATGCAAGAATTTCCCAAGTGTGATCCTGGGACACAATATGTATTTTAACATATTTTACCAGTTGAAGTAATATATAAATGTGAAAAGATTGATTCTTTCCGTAGAGATCTAGAGTGAAGATTTCACCTCTGTAGCTTATTTCAAAAAATTATTTCTAGAGGTAGCCTCTTTTTGTTTATGTTGTTGGCACAAGTCATCCACCCTCAGAAAGGTTGACACTGATTCTTTATAGCAAATCATTTTTGTAAGCTATTAGGGAAATCAAAATACTAGTCTTCAGTACTTCAAATTATTGATTAAAATTCTCCCAGAAGATTTCTCTCCAAGCAAATACAGAAATGTCTTTTTTATTTGTTTGTTTGTTCTGAAATGCACCTTAACAATTAGAACAGGTATCTTTTCTGGAAGTCAAGCCAGTTCCCCGGATACCTGTATTAGTATTCTATTGCTGTGGCACATATCACCACAATTTTAACAGCTTCTAACAACACCCACTTATTATCTTACAGTTGTCAAGGTCCGCAGACCAGGTAGGCTGGTTGGGCTCCCTGCTCAAGGTCTCCCAAGGCTGAAATTAAAGCACTGACCTGGCTGGGTTGCATTGTGGAAACTCTGGGAAATGATGTACTTCCCAGCTTATTCAAGTTGTGGGCAGAATCTAGTTCCTGTGGTTAGAGGACTGAGATCACCACTTCTTTGCTGGCTGTCGGCAGGGAGCTGCTTTCATTTTCTAGAGATCACCCTGCATTCCTCCTCGGGTGGCCTCTCCATTTCAGAGCCAGAAATAGGGCAAAGAGTCCTTCTCAAGCTTTGAATTTTTCTGATCTCCTCTTCTGCCACCATTTGGAGAAAGTTCTCTGCTTTTAGGCCCACCTGGATAATCTCCCTTTCCTGGGTTAGTTGTACCATAAAACATAACGTAATCATTGACGTGATATCTAATCAAATCCATAGTTTCTGAGGATTATGGATTAAGGAAAGACATATTTGGAGACCATTGTAGAAATTCTGCCTACCACCTTGTTGCCTCTTCCTCCTGTCTGCCTGCCTTCCTGTCCCCCTCCGCCAGCCAAAATTTTATTCAGTGCTTGTTATGTGCTTGACAGGTGCTATGCATATTTTAAATGCAAAAAAGGACTTAACTGTCATTTTCATAACATGTACTTTGCATTGTATTTCTAGTGGAAATGGGTATTTCAACCCTGCCAAGGTCACACCAGCTTCCCTGGTGGCTCATATGGTAAAGAGTCTGCCCACAATGCAGAAGACCTGGTTTTGATCTCTGGGTGGGGAAGATCCCCTGGAGAAGGAAATGGCAACCCCTCCAATATTTTTGCCTGGAAAATCTCATGGGCAGAGGAGCCTGGTGGGCTACTATCCATGGAGTTGGACAGAGTCAGACACGGCTGAGCAACTAACATAAGGTCACAATTGGCAGATTATCTTTGGATATATATTATTAATGGCACCACTTCTGACCTCTGGATAGTGCATTCAGGGAAGAGGGGATTCTCTCGATGAGAGAGACAAGGTTTCTTGTCTTCTGGGCTGACACATGAGTAGTGAAATGTGGACTGACTTTCACCACAGCCCACACCCTTGGCAGGCTGCCCTATGCATGGACAGTATGGGTAACCATAAGCTGAGGCCCAGCCTGAACCCAGCACATCCTCCCAGCCCCATCTTGCAAAGTGCAGCATCTATTTGCAAAGCTTCTGCATGCATTATGCAATCTCTTGCTGTGGGCCTAAGTTACTGGCCTGTGTGGGATCAAGTATCTGTCTAGCACTTTCCATTAGATCAAATACTGAGGAGACTGGCCCAAGATACCAATGGAAATGTTCTGCAAATTACACTATAGCTAATTAAATGAATTTTATGGGTATCAATTTAAAGAGATTTTATACTGTACCTTTGATTAGATTCACATTAATCTTTTCTATTTTATGATATAACTATAGAAACACAGAGAGGAGAAGAAGCTCAGAAAAATATCTTTTGGGTATTTCTAAATTGCCCAGTCTACAATTTATAACCTAGTCCAAGAGTTAAAATCCAAAAGACAGGAATAAAGGATATATTGTGTATACAAGTCAACAATTATAAACACTGTCATTCAAAAGTTGGGCTGTTTTCTCAAATTCAAAGTAGAATTTATGAATTCCATAAACCATTCATGTTTCACTTAGCATTCTTTTGAGTCTTTAGTACTAAGACATTTGTGCTAATGCAGCACATTAGTGTCAGGATTTCCAAAGTAAGGGGGTAAATTACTCATTGTCTTGAAAGGAATTATTTTTTTTAACTTTTATGGCATAGTTCAGTTCTGTTCAGTCACTCAGTCGTGTCCAGCTCTTTGCGACCCCATGAATCTCAGCTTGCCAGGCCTCCCTGTCCATCACCAACTCCCGGAGTTCACTCAGATTCAAGTCCATCGAGTCAGTGATGCNTGACTCATTGGAAAAGACTCTGATGCTGGGAGGGATTGGGGGCAGGAGGAGAAGTGGACGATAGAGGATGAGATGGCTGGATGGCATCACTGACTCGATGGACTTGAATCTGAGTGAACTCCGGGAGTTGGTGATGGACAGGGAGGCCTGGCGAGCTGAGATTCATGGGATCGAAAAGAGTCGGACACGACTGAACTGAAACTTTATCTGCAGCATGATCACTTCTTCCTGCATTCCAAAGGCCCACACTGCTTTCTTTACTTTGTTTCCTATCATATTGTATACAACATGCAAATACACTAAAATTGAAATATAGCTTAGCAATTTGTAACATTGTAAAGCCATAAATTATAAAATATGACCACTAAATATTTTAGTTTAATGGGCCTGGTGTTCTACTACATATTTATTTCAACTCACTCTTAAAATGTCAAATGAAACTAAAAAATCTGCTTTAGTTCCAAATGTAGAACTATTAATTTTATGGCCTAATATCTGATTAAATGTAACTATGCTTCTAAGAGTGTATAGGTTCCAAGCATTAGACGGGCTGTCTAATTCCATCATTTTAAGTGAAATTGAACTCTATCTTGCCAAATATGATAATATCCTGAGGGAGAGAGACAAGGGACAAATGAAACAACAGAGATGTTTGAAGGCTCTGTGAATTGATGGCCTCTACTTGGGAGGCTAAACAGAACATTTTAATAACTCTAGTACCCACATTCTGGGTAAGATAATATAAAAGGGAAGAGAAAGACTTTTTAGTGATTTCTCTTGCCTGAGAAATCTGTTATCAGTGTCAATAGACTTCAAGATAAAATACATAATCAACAAGAACTCTGTGCAATATGTTGTAATAAATGGGAAAATAATTTGAAAAATAATAGAGACATGTATATGTATGGGGGCTTCTCAGTAGCTCAGGAGTGAAGAATCTGCCTGCAATGCAGGAGTCAAGACTCAAACACATGGGTTTGAGTCCTGGATTGGGAAGATCCACTGGAGGAGGAAAGTGAAAGTGAAAGTCGCTCAGTTGTGTCTGACTTTTTGAATACTGGAGTGGGTAGCCTTTCCTTTCTCCAGGGGATCTTCCCAACCCAGGGATTAAATCCAGGTCTGTCGCATTGTGGGCGGATTCTTTACCAGCTGCTCCACAAGGGAAACCTGGAGGAAGAAATGGCAGCCACTTCAGTCCAGTCCCTGGTGGCTCAGACGGTAAAGCGTCTGCCTACAATGAGGGAGACCTGGGTTCGATCCTTGGGTCTGGAAGATCCTCTGGAGAAGGAAATTACAACCCACTCCAGTACGCTTGCCTGGAAAATCCCATGGATGGAAGACCCTGGTAGGCTACAGTCCGTGGGGTTGCAGAGTCGGACATGACTGAGTGACTTCACCTTACCAGTAATCCGGCACGTAGAATCCCATGGACAGAGTAGCTATAGCTTAGTGGGCTACAGTCCATGGGGTCACAAAGTGTTGCCATGAGAATGAAAGTGAACTTTCACTTTCATAACACACATGTGTACATCTGAATCACTTTGTTGTACACCTGAAACTAACACAACTTTGCTGAACCAACTGTTCTCCAACATAAAATAGAAATTTTTAAAATGCATAAGAAAAAAGTAAGCTTATAAAGTTAAAACAGAATGCCTGCATCCCCAGGAATAGGAGTGGGCTCTGAGGCTGTATAACTTCCAGTAGGCAGTTCTAAGACTGTTTCCCGATGGCTAGCTTTTGAGGTAATGGCATTCTTAGTCTGAGAAAAAAGACACAGACAGGCTTATATTCATGGCCCTCGAGAATCCTGCTGACTGGTTCATTACACAGAACTGGCAACTGACTCCTAAGATAAAAGTTCTTGATGGCTTTCCAAGCCAGAGAAAGGGCGCTGAGTGACACATATAAATATATGAGGGAGAAAGGAGGGCGGGCTTGAATGGCACTGACCTTTTCATGAAGGGTTTATGGAAGAGGTACTAGCTCTAAAACCTTAGGCTGCATTCTGAAGAATTTGTCCACCACTAAACAAATGGTGAGGATTCTCTTCCTAAAGGGGAGAATTTGGGATATCTTTATACATATATGACAAAACTTTTGAAGTAGCATAGTCTTACAAGTGGGTCACTGCATTAGACTACTGCATAGATTCCTAGTCCTAGTACCAGATTCCTGTGAGACTTTGGGAAAAATTCTTGATGATTTCTTTAACATCCAGTATTTTATTTCTGAGTATTGTATATCTATTGCCTAGTTGCTGATGTATATTATGCATGTAATACAATACATCGAGTTCCACAGAAGAAATATATAATGTAAGCAAATCATATTCAAATTTAGCTATTTTAAGATATAAATGGAAAACTTCTAAGTAGTGACTACCCTTTTCAAATGTAAGTTTTTTCAGAAAAAAATCTCTCAAAATCTACATGATGATAATTTACTTCAATTGTCCTTGGTCCTATACTTTTTACATCAACTAAACAATAAGAAACATTTAAGTTAGAGATTTGAAGAGAGAAAATGTATTATAATAGGCCCTAGGTCCTCTCAGGTTTTAAAAATCATTGATATTATAAATCTTTGGAATGCATCTACAGGAGTGAACTTTCTGGAAAAAAAATTGAAGTATCGTGTTTAAAAGTAAACTTTCTGTGGAGATAATTGATAGCTATCTCTTGATAGATATCTATATATTGATAGATAATTGATAGATAGATAAGATATACTATCATTCCATACTAATTCCATCAGTATGGAATGATACTTTATCTTATTTTTATTTAATGCAATTCAGTCCTCATTTGGAGAAGGCAATGGCACCCCACTCCAGTACTCTTGCCTGGAAAATCCCATGGACGAGGAGCCTGGTAGANAGATAATTGATAGATAGATAAGATATACTATCATTCCATACTAATTCCATCAGTATGGAATGATACTTTATCTTATTTTTATTTAATGCAATTCAGTCCTCATTTGGAGAAGGCAATGGCACCCCACTCCAGTACTCTTGCCTGGAAAATCCCATGGACGAGGAGCCTGGTAGACTGCAGTCCATGGGGTTGCTACGAGTTGGACATGACTGAGCGACTTCACTTTCACTTTTCACTTTCACGCATTAGAGGAAGGAAATGGCAACCCACTCCAGTGTTCTCGCCCAAAGAATCCCAGGGATGGGGAGCCTGGTGGGCTGCCGTCTCTGGGGTCGCACAGAGTCGGACATGACTGAAGTGACTTGGCAGCAGCAGCAGAAGCAGTCCTCATTGTTGTCACCAGTTTCTGCAAGCATTTTAGCGCCTTTCACTGATGTTGTCCAAGCATTTATTATCTTTATGATTTTATTATCTTACTGTCTTTAAAATCTCGTAATTTCTAAAAAGATAATTTAAAGTGATTTCTAGTGGTTTTTACAAATGCAAATGTTTTCAGTAAAAATTCTAATGAAACAAGTTAGTAAAGTCATTATTCTGTATTTTCAGGAAGAAACAATGATTATATGTATATTTCAACTCCTTATGATGATGATTCTAATATGCTTCTCTATTTTGCTCTATGGAAAAATGGCTAGCTTAAACAAATTGAATTTTAAATGATTCTAATGAAGTATTTATAGACCAACCTTAAGATGACTATAAGAGAGCCAAAAAAAAATAGGTAAAACTTCATAAATGCTTACTGATATAATCTAATCAGCCATTTGCATTTGTGGAATTCAAATCAGAAGACGTGGGAAAGTGGACATTCATGTGAGAAGAGAGCATCAGTTCAGTTCAGTTCAGTCGCTCAGTCGTGTCCGACTCTTGGCGACCCCACGAATCACAGCACGCCAGGCCTCCCTGTCCATCACCAACCCCCGGAGTTCACTCAGACTCACGCCCATCGAGTCAGTGATGCCATCCAGCCATCTCATCCTCTGTCGTCCCCTTCTCCTCCTGCCTCCAATCCCTCCCAGCATCAGAGTCTTTTCCAATGAGTCTACTCTTCGAATGAGGTGGCCAAAGTATTGGAGTTTCAGCTTCAGCATCATTCCTTCCGAAGAAATCCCAGGGCTGATCTCCTTCAGAATGGACTGGCTGGATCTCCTTGCAGTCCATGGGACTCTCAAGGAGTCCCTTGAAGAGAGACTAGAAAGACAATATACTTAACAGGAAAAAGAGAAGACAGTTGTAGAGAATTAAATTGATGTTAATAGATAACAATGGAAAAGCTTTACAAATAACTTTCTCCTTAAAAGAGAAAGAATATGAGAAATATGATGTGTATAAAATATGACAGAAACAATTTTCTTTTAACGATAATAACAACCTAAAAAATTAAGATAACAACAGCTATCATTATATCAAAACTGTGATAGCTCATTTAATTTAAATGTGAGAAAATATTTTCATATCATATGAAATGAAAGTGTAAAATAATTGCTATACAGGATTTAGAGAAAGTTGCAAACAATGAGAGTTTTTGTTTTCTTCAATAACTGTTTGATGATAGAGAATAGACAGTGAAGTCGAAAAAAGGAAGGGAGGGAAGAGGAAGGAAAGAGGGAAAGAGCAGCATAACTTGAGGACACACAATGGGAATTACTATGCTCTACTTGGGAGCCAAACCACAACATATTAATGCCTAGTCATAGGACCCACATTCTGGCTAAGATAATCTGGAAGTGAAATCAAATGTTATTGAATATAAAATCTCTTGAGGTCTATACGCATGTTCCTAATGGACACTTCTATTTAACTCTATCACAGCCACTCTGAAGTCTGAAGTCTACAGTCTAACTTTAGTTCACTACCCCTCCCTACCTCTGCCTCTATATTCCTGCCTGCTAGGTACCATTTCCCAGATCTAGCCAGTAGATAACACTGTGTGCTTACTGACACCTACCTTTGCTTCAAATGCTACTTGCTATTGCTTCAATATGGATGTTCTATTCTACTGCCTCAATTTTCATAGTCCCTGTTCAATTCTTTTTTATTGAAGTACAGTTGATTTACAATGTTGTGCCAATCTCTGACTCAGGAAGAAAACTTATGACCAACCTAGATAGCATATTCAAAAGCAGAGACATTACTTTGCCAACAAAGGTCCGTCTAGTCAAGGCTATGGTTTTTCCAGTAGTCATGTATGGGTGTGAGAGTTGGACTGTGAAAAGGCTGAGCACTGAAGAATTGATGCTTTTGAACTGTGGTGTTGGAGAAGACTCTTGAGAGTCCCTTGAATTGCAAGGAGATCCAACCAGTCCATTCTAAAGGAGATCGGCCCGGGATTTCTTTGGAAGGAGTGATGCTAAAGCTGAAGCTCCAGTACTTTGGCCACCTCATGAGAAGAGTTGACTCATTGGAAAAGACTCTGATGCCGGGAGGGATTGGGGGCAGGAGGAGAAGGGGACGATAGAGGATGAGATGGCTGGATGGCATCACTGACTCGATGGACTTGAATCTGAGTGAACTCCGGGAGTTGGTGATGGACAGGGAGGCCTGGCGAGCTGAGATTCATGGGGTCGCCAAGAGTTGGACACGACTGAGTGACTGAACTGAGTCCCTGTCCATCCTTATACTACTAAATTATCTTTCTGTGAATTTGGTCATACCACTCTCTTACTGAAAAACCTACTCTGAGCAGAGATTAGATTAGGTGGGTATCTGCCACCCCCCAACCCTTGCATTTGACTTCCAGATAAAATTAGCAAAAACTCTTCCTCTTCCCTGATTTCATGACTTATTGGCCAAACCTTTCTCCAAGACTTTTTAAAATGCCTGTAGGAATTAAATTCTCTAGTCACCTCAGCCTCTGGGCCTTGCCTTCTTAATATATCTTATACAACTAACAGCCCACTCGATTTTCACAAACACTAAAATTCCTACTTACATAAATATTACAAATTCAATGAACTTGGAGATTTGGGAGAAAGACTGGAGAGTGAATTATACATTATGAGTAAAAATAACTTTACATGGAACAAAGAGATAATCCTTCTTAAAATATCCCTCATTTGCCCTTAAAATATCCCTCATTTACCCCTAAAATATCCCTCGCTGTGAATATTTACTAATGTGTTTATGAAACCACTCCCCCTACACTTTTCTTTACCTTGTTGAATTCTCTCTTCATTCCTCTGTTTCTGATCTTGTTACTAAGAACTCCAATTTATTCTCCTTTCATTTTTTAGCAACTTTGGCTAACCTCCTCCCAGCTTCATGTAAGTTAAACCCATCAGACTTATTCAATAAAACACACAGATAGACTAAAAGGCCTGTCATTTGATTTGCTCCTCTCTTAGAAGGCAGTTATTGTCATAAAGAGAAAATAGGTGAATTAAAAGAAAATAAATGCCATAAAAATAGACATCACCAAGGAGTCCTATTTTCTATCTGATAAAATCCAGACTCCTTACTTTATTCCATGAGAACCTACTTTCTACCATATTTTCTGTCTTTCTTTCGATGGTTTCCCAATGTTCTAATTCTCCAGGTTCAAGAAACTTCTCATCTTTCCTCAAATACAACAGACCCTTTGTGAAATCTATTTCTCTTTCCTGGACAGTTCATACCACCTTTCTTTTCTTAATGGACTCCTACTCATGGTGCAAGATCCTTCTCAGGTGACCTCTTAGCCCCTGTGCAAAGTTAGTTTTGACCTCATTCAGAACATGCAGTTTACTTTGTTTTATTTAAAAAGCTTTTATTTTATTTTAAAATACAGTTGATTTACAACATTTTGTTAAAGTGTACAGCAAAGTGATTCAGTTATATATATACATACGTATATTCTTCTTCATATTCTTTTCCTATATAGGTTATTAGAGAATATATACAGAATATTGGACTTCCCTGCTTGCTCAAACAGTAAAGAATCTACCTGCAATGCAAGAGACCTGGATTCAATCCCTAGGTTGGGACGATCCCCTGGAGAAGGAAATGGCAACCCACTCCAGTGTCTTTGCCAGGAGAATTCCATGGACAAAGGAGCCTGGTGGGCTACAGACCAGAGGGGTCGCAAAGAGTCAGAAATGTCTGAGCAACTAGCACTTATACAGGTTATTACAGAATATTAGAGTTCCCTGTGCTATACAGTAGGTCCTTGTTGATTATCTATTTTATGTATAGTGGTGGGTCTACGTTAACCCCAATCTCCCAATTTATCCCCTTTCCCCTGCACTTTCCCCCTTGGCAAAATGTTTGTTTTCAAAACCTGTGAGTCTCTTTCTGTTTTGTAAATACATTCATTTGTATCATTTTTCTAGATTCTACATATGTGATATTATATGATATTTGTCTTTGTCTGACCTACTTCACTTAGTATGATAATCTCTAGGTCCATCATGTTACTGAAAATGGCATTATTTCATTCTTTTTTCATGGCTTAGTAAAATTCCCGTGTATATATGTACCACATTTTCTTTAAGCACATGCGTTTTAATTGTTGGAAAATACGTCTGCCTCCTTTGAAGGAATAGGTGCTGTTTCACTAGTTATGGGCTACATTCTGGAAAAGTAAAGCAGTCTTGATATTTTATTCTATTTATTTTGCTGGTTAGCCACTAAGTTGTGTCCAATTCTTTTGTGACCCTGTGGACTGTAGCACACCAGCTCCTCTGTCCATGGGATTTTCCAAGAAAAAGTACTGGAGTAGTTGCCATTTCCTTTTCCAGGGGATCTTCCTGATCCTGGGATCAAACGCACATCTCTTGCCTTAACAGGTGGGTTCCTTACCATTTAGCCTCTAAGGAAGCCCATTCTTTCATTATCTTTGAGAGAAAGTGGTCAACGTGACAATATTTCTTACATGTTTTATTCATATAATCTCTAAAGATGCATTATTATTATTTTAATTTTATTTTATATTAGAGTAAAATTGAATGGCATCACCAACTGAATGGACATAAGTTAGAACAAACTCCAGAAGATAGTGAAGGACAGCGAAACCTGGCACGTTGTGGTCCATGGGGTCACAAAGAGTTGGACATGACTTAGTAACTAAACAACAATAGCAGATGATTTACAATGTTGTGTTAGTTTCAGGTGTACAGCAAAGTGGTTCAGTTATACATATGCATATATTTATTCTTTTTCAGATTCTTTCCCCTTATGGGTAATTACAGAGTGTTGAGTAGAGTTCCCTGTGCTATCCAGTACCTCCTTGTTGATTAAAACGGTATTATTTTTAATACGGTGTAGCTCCAGGTTGAATTCTCAGAATCTTTTTTTAAAAAGGGTTAATTTTTTTTGTACTCCAATGATTCACTTTAGGTGGAAGAATTTATATCCTTGAAGATATCTTGGAGATCATCTCCCCCGGGAGTTATCAACCTCTCTATCGTCCCTGGCCCACCTGAGGACTAACACTTTGTTGCCCCTCATTCCCACTGGCTAAAGGGGCTTCTGGTAGATGATGTAGACTAGACTTTTGGCTCTACTGTAGCTGGTGCTGGAACTGGAACTAGGTCATATTATGACCCAAGTCATGCCAGATGGACCTGTCAGTTGCTGTTCTGGCTCAATCCTCCAATTTTACAGAAAGAAAACTGAGGCACAAAGAGGTTATCTAACTTATCATCCAGCTAGTTTGAGAATATCAAGACTTGATTGGGAACTCAATCATTCCAGCTTTTTGATGAGGTAATAACTGTCTGGAGTGAGAACTATGATTAGTGCTTTGAGATAAGCCCCACCTCCATGCTTTTGTGACTGTAGTGTGTTCACATACACATTCTGGGCTTAAATCTCTTCTGTCTGATGTCACATTGATACTCTCTTGACTGAATTGAGCCCATAAAAAGAATTTATCACATTTTTTTTCACACCTGATGTGGAATTAAGGCTTTAACAGTTTCTTCCACATTGTAGCTCGAGGTTTACACAAATTCAACTCGAGGCAAGATACTACTAATCAAGAATTTCAAAGAATTTAGGAGAATGTTAGCTATCTTCAGTGTACGTGTGACAATGACTTTGAATGGAGAGGATAGCTACCAGGTTAGTGCCCAGAAATAAACCTGGGAAATAGTTGGTTATAAAATCCAACTTGGAGATCACAGTTCCTAAAGTAGATCAATTCATTCACAAAAATATTATAATATTATGGCAACTCGGGAATGCTCGAGTGTCTCTGCACCACACCCTGTGGACAGTGGGGATTTTGCACCAAACAAAGGTTTATAATTAGTCTTTTTGGCAGATAAAGTGACCTGCCATTAGGATGATCTAACTGGAAGAGTTTTAAAATTATATTTATATATATATATATAGTTAATTATAAAATTAATAAAAGCATGAATGAGCAATAAGCAAGGCAAAGTCTATCCATTTATTTTAACTAATAATAGTGTGTCTTAATCTTTTAATGAGACATTGGAAAGGAAATACTCACAGAGACACATACACACTTAAAAAATGGCACACTCACACAGAGGCAGAACAAGATTTTTAATTGATGCTCAAGAGCTGAATATTTAGGTCAGAATTGATGTTCAAGGAGAGATGGCAAAAAGAGCTCCTTGCCTTGAACTTAATGGTGAGAAAAATGGGTGCACACTTTTGTACCAGCACTGTCTTGTAAATGTGATTAAAAATGAAAAAGAATGATGTTAGATATCGCTGGCTTGGTTGAGAAATAGATTTCTTAGTTGTCATAGGAATGAAACCAATATTTTTCCAGTGAACAGATCTACCCCTGAGCAGCCTTGATGAAGTGAGCAAGATCAAGGCCAGATTAGAGTCCCTTGAAGCATTGATGATAAGCACTCTATGGTTAAAGGACACAAATTACCCTTGGAATCATAATGCAGGTACCCTGGATGTAAGAATAATGTGGTTCAAACTAATTTCAGACTGTGCCAAGCAGGAAGAGAAAGTCCTTTGGGCATTCAAGAAGAACATTTAGACAAAGCAAAACAAGAAGGGGAATTTGTGGTTAGCAGGAAGCTGTTGCTCATTTATATTTTATTGAAGATTTAAAATGTCGGGCAAAAGAGTGTAGCTATGACCAGCGGAGAAAGAAATTTGTAATGCACATGGTTTGTAACTAAAAGGATCAAATAGAAGGGATGATAAGCAGCAGGAAACTTGGAAAGGTGTTCTCTTTAGTTTCCTAAAAGTATTTATTTTGGAAACTCACATGGGTTTGAAATATCAACAAGGCTTCTCCTATATCTCATTATGATGCCTCTTTTGAATTACCACTCTTCTATGTTAATCAAAGCACATCCCTTCCAATTATACAGATTGCTATGAAAAATCATGAGACATCACATTTCACTAAATGGGAAATACTATTGATCTAACAAGATCCATTGAATAATGGAAGGGGCCCATTTTCATTACATATTCCCTCTAGCAAGGTTGAATGAATATACTGGTGAAAGATGAAAGAATTAATTGATTTTTTTAATAGTTTCAGATACCTACAGAGTTTCAGATACATGCATAACAATTTGTTAATAGACATAAACAATATTTTACTTGTCTATACCCTCATATTACAGTGCTGGAAATTGTTTAGGATATGTTTAATAAACATCATTCTTCCATTTGGGAGTTTCCAATCAGAAACTGATGATAATAAAACAGAAATACATAAAAGGAGGGATAGCTTGGTAAACCATACATACAATGATATTCAAATATGAATGTCTTGATCCATTACAAATATGGAAGAGATGTGCTCATTAAGAGGGGATAAAAAGACAATGTAAGTCATTAGGAAGTAAGCTCTTGGTGCTAGCCAATTATATTAACAATTCTTTAGTGTCTCTGAGAAGTGATTTTTTAATCTGTCTGTATATCTACCCATCCATCCAAATGGAAGACGATTTAAAGTAAAACGGTCAAATGAATTAGATAGTGAGCAGACACAAGATGTGGTTCAATTAGAGGATATACAAGAAGAGAGAAAAATGACTAGGAAGGCATTTAAAAAATAGGAAGACTTTGCAACTGAGCAAAAGGATCTTACACATGATTTACAGGACAAATTAAAAAAAAAATGATACAGTCCCAGAAAAGTCTCACATATAAAAAATGACAGGTGAAAAAGATTACTTTGGCAGAAGAACTTAAGACTTACAGGAAAGAAACACTGTAACTTGGGATTCTGGGGAGATGAGTCCATGGTTTATTCCAATAGGAGACAAAGGATTACATATAAACCAGAGGATAAATTTAAGAGTTGATGGAGTCAAGTTTTTGTTTTTTACTGAAGTAACAAATCGCTTTACTTGGCCTATATCACTTTTTGAGATAATATAATTTGGTCATTAGGATGACTAAAATAAACAGACAGCGGAACCACTAATTCATGTGTCTGGACTACATTCACGATCAAATTGAGAAACAGCACACATAATCCAGTTGTTCGTGTGGCCGTCACTCAACAAATATTAATTAGCTGCTTTTTGTAATACATCAGAGCAAGCAGTTACTATACAACATGCCAATTGAACGCTGAGTACTTTTGTATTTATTCCGTAAAAAATCCTTCAGAAGAGTTGAAAGGAAATCAGGTTCAGAAAACGTCATGACTGAAAAAGCAGATTGAATTAGGAACTGAAAATAGAAGTCGAAGTCAAAAAACAACCAAAAGTCAGTGAGGAGTTTGATTTGGGAGCTTTCTGATTTATCAGCGCTATTTATCAACATATCGATGTTGGAAGTGGGAAAGTAGAAAGACGGATGACAAATTTCTGTTTAATATGAATTGGTCACAGAACTTTTCTTATAGCCAGCTGCCATGTGCAATACAGAGCTTGATTTATTAGCTATGTGCACTCATTTAGCAAACATTTTTTGGAGCCCATGTTATTTTGCAAGCACCGTCTAGGCACTGGGGTTCCAACATGAATAAAGAATGGGCTCTGCCCTCCGTGAGGCCACTGAGATGAAATAGTTCTCTTGCCAAACAGCGGTGAGTTACCCCACAGAAAGCAAAAGCTAGGGGAAGGGGGATGGAGGGTCTCTAAAGCAGATGGGGGTGAGAGTCANGTACTCCTTTTCCTAGTTGGAACCAGTCTGTTGTTCCATGTCCATTTCTAACTGTTGCTTCCTGACCTGCGTATAGGTTTCTCAAGAGATAAAGTTTACTGCTAATGAATTAAAGAAAGTACATGGATTGTGTAATTGATGCTGTGGTACATCTTTTTGGAGGTCAACCGTTCCTCAAATTATAATAGAAAATTTTAGATTTTCTGTACCATTCAACAAATGGAATAATGCTTGTATTAAGATAAGCTATACTTCTTGATTGTTTTTATACTTAAGTTAAACGTATCGTAGAACACTATCTTCAGACTCTGAGATTTAGTCTTTATCTCATCACAGCTTTTTCTTTGATTGTCATACATTTTGGAAGATATTCCTATTCGAACTTCCCTCTCCTCAGTCACCCCATCCCCAGTCCTTCCCTGAAATACAATCTTTTGCTTCCTTTCAAACAGTCACAGATATTTTAGGAAAAACAACTGCAATTTTTGGAAGCAAAATGATCCCCAAACTAGTAAAAAAAAAAAAGTTTCTTTTGCCAATTTTGATAAATAAATGAAAAATTGAAGCTAGTGTGTTCTTAATTTTTAGTACAAGTCTCAATTCCATGAGTCAGTATGTGGCTTTCACTCTAACCTCATAAGTCATGGCTCTTCATAGAGGAAAGAGAAATTGTCTTTCATTATCCATCAAAATGTTAGGCAGCCATATCACTGCTTTTTCTCTTTAATATTGTAGGACTGTTAACAGTCCTTTTATATACCTTTGCAGTTTTCTGGAGCAACACAGACTACCTTACATTTTTCTGCATTCTATGGAGAAAATTTTTTGTTTATTTTATATTTTATTGTAGTCATGTACAGAATTACCATCTGGGAATCCACAATCTGATCCAGCATAACTGAGAAAAAGATCAGAAAGGAAATAAAGGAGTAATACCTTCACTTTTATGACAGAAAATTTTGGTTTTCCCAACGTACAAAAGAGGCAAAGTGTGGGATTTATAATTCTCTATTTTATAGTAAGTGTAGAAGGGGCACTAGTCTTTATTGAGCATTGACCTTAACTTTGTACCAATAGACACTTACATAGCCTTTGTTTAATTCAGTTCTAACTCTGCAAATTTTAAACAAAGAGAAAAATGTTGTTTTAATGAATTTCACTTTCCTTCCATTCTTTTTTCTACAAATGATTGATTATATAATTCTTACATAACTCAAATATCTCAGTAATTATATGTTAACTTTTTTCATTTACTCCTTCTGCATTATCATATTGTTGGCATATACAGTTAATAACTAAATAATAACCATATAATCCCTTGGTGTAGAGTGGATATACTATAATTAACTGTTTCTCATAGATTTTAAGTTGTTACCATTGTTGGTATTTCTAGAATAAAAATCTTTGTCATAAAATTTCTTTGTTGTTATTATTTGTACTTAGGATTTTTCCTTAGCATAAATTGTCAACAGTAAAATAAATAGGAAATGAGGCAGCACAAATGCTAATAGAATTAAAACAGTAATTAAATTTTACATTTGCATTGCAAACTAAAAAAACAATTGTGATAGAAATAATACTAGTAAAGCTATTACTGTTACTCTTATACTGTGCTAGTAATATATTAAAATGGTACAATTTTTTGAAAAACAATCTGATGTATAATTTTTTATATTAAATGATTGAGCACTACATTTCTAGGAGTCTTCCCAAATTAAATAGTGCAAAAAAGAGAACTGTATCTAGCACAAAAATGATCATTACCACTTTGTTAATTTATTTATTAGTTCTAATCTTATAAGTGAAAATTACTCTTTCATTATTGTAAGAACAATGCATTCCCATGGTAAACAATTTAAACAATATGTAAGAACAAGACATACCCCTCTCAGTTCCATTTCCTAGAGGCAACTGCTCCTAAGGACACTTTTACAAAATTTTAATAGTTTGCTATTCAACTTTATGTGAATACATATTTCTTTTAGCACAGATTTACACCATATGAATTGTTCTTTAATGTGCTATTTTCATTTACTGTTATATCTTAGACGTCTTTCCATTTTGATACATACAACTCATTCTTTCGAAGAACCAAATAGTCTTCCATTGTATGACTGCACCATTCTTTATGTACCCAATAACTCATTTTGAGTTGTATGTATTTTTCCCTATTAGAAAGAATGTTGCAAAGGACATCCTTTTACATAAATCTCTTTATACTTGCAAGAATAATTGTAGTATATTTGCAGCTGCTGCTGCTAAGTCACTTCAGTCGTGTCTGACGNATGACTGCACCATTCTTTATGTACCCAATAACTCATTTTGAGTTGTATGTATTTTTCCCTATTAGAAAGAATGTTGCAAAGGACATCCTTTTACATAAATCTCTTTATACTTGCAAGAATAATTGTAGTATATTTGCAGCTGCTGCTGCTAAGTCACTTCAGTCGTGTCTGACGCTGTGCGACCCCATAGACGGCAGCCCACCAGGCTCCTCCGTCCCTGGGATTCTCCAGGCAAGAACACTGGAGTGGGTTGCCATTTCCTTCTCCAATGCATGAAAGTGAAAAGTGAAAGGGGAGTTGCTCAGTCGTGTCTGACTCCTAGCGACCCCATGGACTGCAGCCTGCCAGCCTCCTCCATCCATGGGATTCTCCAGGCAAGAGTACTGGAGTCGGGTGCCATCACCTTCTCTGATATTATTAGATAATATGGCTAAATAGAGGGTATATTCATTTTTAATTCAGGTAGATTATTCCTAATTGCCTTCCAAAGTCAATCTATATTCCTACCAACAGTTTTCAACAATCCTTGTTTCCTCCTATCCTTCACAACACGAAGCATTCTCAAACTTTTAAATATCAGCTAACATAATAAGAACTTGTTTTATCCACAAGTGTTTGTGTTCTTTAAGGCTCTTGAAGAGAATTCAGTAGAAGACACATCACCAGTTCCAAAGAGGTAAACAATATTACAAGAGAAAAAATATATGCCATGAAATCACACAGTCAAAAAATCATGTCTTAAAGAGTTATTAGAGCTGATATGCTTCAAATTCCTCGTCTATTATTCAAAATTTACGTCTTTTTAACTTTACACAAACACACCAGTGCAGGTACACACCCAAACAAAAGTACATAAATAACCTTGGGAATGTGACAAACCACTTATACTCATTTCACAGGAAAGGAGACTGAGATCCAGAAAGTAAAGAGACTTTCTATTGTCACACAACTACTTCCAGATAGAACAAGTTATAGTGAGATTTAGCTACAGGAACAAAATAATTTCCAAGGTAATATGCAAGTGTAATATGGCTTTATATACAATATAATATAGATCATGGCACAATAAAGCTGGTTAATTTGTCATTTTATTAGTGGAAATCTCTTCTAATGAGTACAGTAATAACTAACATTTACAATGGACAACTGACAAAAGATTAACTTATGTTCTCTGTGGTTTTAGATTTATGGGTTTAGTGTTGAATGTATTTTGTTCCAATTATTTGAAATTAACCATAGATGTGTGTTAGATTTTGAAGCCAGAATGTGAGTTTCCAAAGCAATTCCCAATTTTCCCAGATGCAAAGGATATTTTTGCAAAACTGCTGAAATAAGAAAGAAAAGAGAAATAGAAAGGAGCCTGGATTGGATCTGATTTGAACAGGATACATACAGCTGTGTGTCCGCTGTAATTCTATTTTTTTTTTTTTTATCACAAGAGCATTTTCCTATGTCATTAAATACTCTTTGAAATTTAATGCCTGCAAAAAATTAATTTATTCCATTCTCTTTCAAATTATCTCTATTTTTCTATGGCATGAATAACATTGCAAAAAAACAATCTTATAGGTAAAATTTGTGTATGTATCTCTAATGATTACCTTGGTAAAAATTCATAGAAGTGGGTGTATTAGGCCTAAGTATACAAAATTTTAAGAGTCTACATGCTTTTCCTGAAAGACTAGTCCCAGTGAAAATACCTACCGAGAGTGTGTTAGTGTGTATCTTGTCCTTCATTCCTCCAATATTGAGCATTATTAGTACTTTGAAAGATTTTTGAAATGGAAAATCTGGGCAATGATACTATGGATATTCCCCCTATATGCTCCGCCCTCATTTTTCAAACTTTATATTTTGTTTGTTTGCTTTTGTATTTAAGTAGATTAAATTTGGTTGGGCATACGTGACTAAGAATTGTGATAATATAACAGCTGTTAAGTCTAAACCTGGATGATCCTGTAACTATAATGGGAAGTCAATGAAAGAAATTATCACTCTGATGGAAAGTTTCATAGAAGGACTGACAGAAGCCAGGTTGGCAAAAAGGAGGTACGGATGTGTTCTAGACACAGGAAATCTCAGAAGTTCAAATAAGCAGAAAACCCTTTAGGAACAACTGTTTTGATAAACTGACTTAAGATAGGGTTGGTTTGACTCTAAAATCTCCTTGGTGGTTTTCTCTTTTCATCTCACTGAAAAACCTCCTGCCTCAAAATTGTTGAATTAAGTATGATCAAGAAAATGAATGCTGAGGAAGCAGGTAAATGTCTTCAATTTTCAAACCATGCTTCCTCTGGTCAGAGATCACCTGTTCTCTGCAGACACTTGGCTTGATTGGGATTCTCATAGCCCATTTTTCCATGCCTGCTAATTTAAAGAAAACCCAATATACTCATATTTTCCCAGTTTGCTTTTCTGCATTCTTAATCAACACACCACTAGGCAGAATCTTCCTTAGGCTGCAGAATCTGAGCTGACAGTTTTCAATTTGGTCCTTCCAATAAAATTCTTTGGCTAAATATAAGTTTTTTTTCTCAGTGAACAGAGGGAAGAAAAGTTTTTGTAAGCCTGTTTTTAGAGATTTTCTTAATTAGTTATCTCAAGTATAGAATATCCCTCCATCCATCTGTAAACTAGTATTCAAGTCTGACCACCTCATTATGTACAAACAGATTAAAAAAAAGAAGAAAAAAAAAAAGGCAACCATCTGGGTATGTGATATAACGGCAAAAGTCAGAGTCCTTAAAACACTCTGTGTTTACATGCAGTTTCCTCTTATTATTTATTCATTCATTTCTGTACTTCTATAGTCCATGTCCAGAAAAGGATTTGTGGCTTTGTATAATTGGGCTGCTAACAAGCCTCATTTTGTGCTGAACAATAGCCTTTTCTTCACTCCTCAAAGTGCATTAGGGCACATAAATGTTCATAGAGGCTTTATTTATAATAGCCTTTAACTGAAAGTAACCCAGATGTCCTCCAGTGAGTTAATAAATTCTGATACATCCATACAATGGAATACTACTCTGCAATATAAAGGAATGAGCTATTGACACATTCAACCTTGGACAGGTCTCAAGGGCGTCACAATCAGTGAGAAAAGCCAATCTCCAAAAGGTTGTATACTGTGTGATTCCACTTGTGTAATAGTTTCTAAATGAGAAAATTGTAGAGACAGAAGACAAATGAATGGTTCCAAGGGAACAGAGACAGGCATTGGTGAGGTGCTAAAGAACAAACAAGAGGAAGATCCTTTGTGATGATGGAATGCTTCTGTACCCTGACTGAGGCAGGAGCTACACAACTGTTTACATGGGGGCAAGCAGCATCAACTACACACATGCATGCACACACAAATGAGTGTGCACCAAAACTGGTGACAACTGAGTCAGAACTGTACGCTAGTTACTACTATCATACCATTAGGCCAATATCGTTTTTTGTTTGCTTTAATATTACACTACAGTTAAGAGGCTACCATTGGAAGAGACTAGTGAAGGGTTCACTACACATTCCTTTTGCAACTTCTTGTGGGTCTATAATTTTAAAGTTTAAAATATGTGTCAGGGTCCCCACCTATGTTTTACCTTTGCTGGGACCATTAATGCCCTACATTCGATCATTGGATCCCTAAATTTTTTTAAAAATTAATTTATTTATTTTAATTGGAAACTAATTACTTTACAATATTGTAATGGGAAGGAGGTGGGGGGGGGTTCAGGATGGGGGACACATGGATCCCTAACCTTTTAACTCCTACAGCAAGGAGATCCAACCAGTCCATTCTGAAGGAGATCAACCCTGGGATTTCTTTGGAGGGAATGATGCTAAAGCTGAAACTCCAGTACTTTGGCCACCTCATGCAAAGAGTTGACTCTTTGGAAAAGACTGATGCTGGGAGGGATTGGGGGCAGGAGGAGAAGGACATGACAGAGGATGAGATGGCTGGATGGGATCACTGACTCGATGGACTTGAATCTGAGTGAACTCTGGGAATTGGTGATGGACAGGGAGGCCTGGCGTGCTGCAATCCATGGGGTCGCAAAGAGTCGGACACGACTGAGCAACTGAACTGAACTGAACTGAATTGAGGCAAGTCTTCCTAAGTTCCCCAGACTAAGTTTGCTTCCCTCTGTTATATGTTCTCATATCATTTCATGTTTCTTCTTTGGGTCTAGCACAATAGCTCTTAAATAATTCCATTAGTGTAACATAGCGTTTAATACCTGCCTTCCCCAGACTATAAATTTTCAAAAGGCACCAAGTTCACTACTGTATCTTTAGTACTTGACATATTCCTTAAATGTTGTAGGTGCTTAGTCAATATTTGTTGAAATAAGGAAGGAGAATGACATAGCACATGAGCAAGGATTTCTGTAAGTCACAGCTGGGGAATTTCAGTCTGAATATGAAGATGAGATCATGGAGAGAGTCAGTCCATTGCTAATAAGTAGCTCATCACATTTTATACAGATGTCTGGTATAAAGAGCATAAATATTAATGCACATCCTGCAAAGCCCTCAGTTCATTTAGAACCAATCAAATGTGTTTATTCAATGATTTTCATCCAATCAAGAACGTTTTGACTATTTTATTTGTCATTGGTAAAATACAGTCTCCATCCCCATTCTCTGTCCTCTGAGGTATTTTCCCAACAACACATGTTGGAACAAATTCTAACATCCCTGATGTTCAGTGGCTTTCAAAGATGTCCCCAGGGCCCAGATAAAACATCAAGGAGAGAACTGGCCATTGACAGTCTATACATTTCTTTTTCTTAGCCTGTCCCCTATTTTCAGAAACCTACCTTCTCTCAAGTTATCTCATTCCTTCATACTATCTTCTAGCTATTAGCTACCTCCAGTGTGGTATGCGCACACACACACACACACACACACACACACACAACTGTCCCTCCTTCCTTTTTTTGAGTCATTTCCTACAGATCTCATTTCCTCCATGTTCATTTCAGTCCGCATGAGAAAAGGAGCTCACTGCATTGACTCAAGTAATGAACAAGCATAAATCTCGAAAACAGTGAAGAGAAGAGATTTTTGAAAGAAGAGGCATCTGTCTAATCCCATTCACTATCCCCAGGTCTCCCATCAGACACCAGAAGAACTGGGATTGGCTTCAGAACATGGCAGCTTATTTATGAAAGTCTTCCAACCCTCAAGTTACAAATCATACGAAAAATCTAGGAGACATCTGGACATCCAAAATTTTGCAATGCTAAGTTGCGTGTTTTGGAAGCAAGCACATAAAAAGACATGTATGAGATCTCAGTCTCTTTCACAAAATTAGTTCAAAGATACATAGTGAGGAGAAAGCTGGTGGTAAAAATCAAATGCCAAACAGCACTAGGGACATTCTGCGCAAAGAAATATATCTAAAATAAGTTCCTGTGTAAGAAAGCTTGATTTTATTTCCCTGGTGATTTGGAGTAGGAAGATGACAGTGGCCATTATGTGCTATTGTTTTCTCAGACATTACTTTTAACATCATAAATTGAATATTTTTTGATGTTTATTTGATGTGTTAATGAAAACTACACAGTATTTTTATTGTCAGTTACTTGAATCATCAACATATGGCAGAACCAGATAATATCTAGTTTTGGAATAATAACCATTGATTAGTATGGAAAAGAAAAAAATCAAAACAATTTTGATAATCTGAATTCTCCACAAAACTTTTTCTCAGAGTGTAACAAATTGTCTTTTTGTTTCATTTCTCACTCGCCATTTTTTTTTTTTTTAATGAGAAAAGGAATACATGTGAAAGTATTGTCATTTACTGACCCATACTGGTAGGAAATTCTGGAGACAGGAATAGACTAGATTTCTCTTTTTTATTTTCTGGTTTTGTTTATGTGCAAATCTCTTCAATTTGAAGCCATGTACTATTTGAGTAAATCTCTTTTTCAAGTATAAACCATCCATCTGTCCCTTTTGTTGTTCCCTGAGTTATTTTGGAATTCACTATTGAAAATAAAGTTAATACCTTTAACCTATGTAATAACATCACAGAGGAGGGGCGGGGGGGACTGGAAGTAGGACACATAAAGAAAATGAAAATATCAACATTTTTTTCTCTTACATTCATGGCACTCACTATCAGAACCAGAAATTATCAGAACAATAATAAAAATACAGACTCCAACAGGCAAATGGATTGTGTTCTCAAAACTTTATTTCAGAATAGGTTGTTTAAGTCATTACCATATAAAATAGAAATAATGCTCTATGTCATAGTTAGGACCCTCAGGCATTTNCTGGGTATGTGATATAACGGCAAAAGTCAGAGTCCTTAAAACACTCTGTGTTTACATGCAGTTTCCTCTTATTATTTATTCATTCATTTCTGTACTTCTATAGTCCATGTCCAGAAAAGGATTTGTGGCTTTGTATAATTGGGCTGCTAACAAGCCTCATTTTGTGCTGAACAATAGCCTTTTCTTCACTCCTCAAAGTGCATTAGGGCACATAAATGTTCATAGAGGCTTTATTTATAATAGCCTTTAACTGAAAGTAACCCAGATGTCCTCCAGTGAGTTAATAAATTCTGATACATCCATACAATGGAATACTACTCTGCAATATAAAGGAATGAGCTATTGACACATTCAACCTTGGACAGGTCTCAAGGGCGTCACAATCAGTGAGAAAAGCCAATCTCCAAAAGGTTGTATACTGTGTGATTCCACTTGTGTAATAGTTTCTAAATGAGAAAATTGTAGAGACAGAAGACAAATGAATGGTTCCAAGGGAACAGAGACAGGCATTGGTGAGGTGCTAAAGAACAAACAAGAGGAAGATCCTTTGTGATGATGGAATGCTTCTGTACCCTGACTGAGGCAGGAGCTACACAACTGTTTACATGGGGGCAAGCAGCATCAACTACACACATGCATGCACACACAAATGAGTGTGCACCAAAACTGGTGACAACTGAGTCAGAACTGTACGCTAGTTACTACTATCATACCATTAGGCCAATATCGTTTTTTGTTTGCTTTAATATTACACTACAGTTAAGAGGCTACCATTGGAAGAGACTAGTGAAGGGTTCACTACACATTCCTTTTGCAACTTCTTGTGGGTCTATAATTTTAAAGTTTAAAATATGTGTCAGGGTCCCCACCTATGTTTTACCTTTGCTGGGACCATTAATGCCCTACATTCGATCATTGGATCCCTAAATTTTTTTAAAAATTAATTTATTTATTTTAATTGGAAACTAATTACTTTACAATATTGTAATGGGAAGGAGGTGGGGGGGGGTTCAGGATGGGGGACACATGGATCCCTAACCTTTTAACTCCTACAGCAAGGAGATCCAACCAGTCCATTCTGAAGGAGATCAACCCTGGGATTTCTTTGGAGGGAATGATGCTAAAGCTGAAACTCCAGTACTTTGGCCACCTCATGCAAAGAGTTGACTCTTTGGAAAAGACTGATGCTGGGAGGGATTGGGGGCAGGAGGAGAAGGACATGACAGAGGATGAGATGGCTGGATGGGATCACTGACTCGATGGACTTGAATCTGAGTGAACTCTGGGAATTGGTGATGGACAGGGAGGCCTGGCGTGCTGCAATCCATGGGGTCGCAAAGAGTCGGACACGACTGAGCAACTGAACTGAACTGAACTGAATTGAGGCAAGTCTTCCTAAGTTCCCCAGACTAAGTTTGCTTCCCTCTGTTATATGTTCTCATATCATTTCATGTTTCTTCTTTGGGTCTAGCACAATAGCTCTTAAATAATTCCATTAGTGTAACATAGCGTTTAATACCTGCCTTCCCCAGACTATAAATTTTCAAAAGGCACCAAGTTCACTACTGTATCTTTAGTACTTGACATATTCCTTAAATGTTGTAGGTGCTTAGTCAATATTTGTTGAAATAAGGAAGGAGAATGACATAGCACATGAGCAAGGATTTCTGTAAGTCACAGCTGGGGAATTTCAGTCTGAATATGAAGATGAGATCATGGAGAGAGTCAGTCCATTGCTAATAAGTAGCTCATCACATTTTATACAGATGTCTGGTATAAAGAGCATAAATATTAATGCACATCCTGCAAAGCCCTCAGTTCATTTAGAACCAATCAAATGTGTTTATTCAATGATTTTCATCCAATCAAGAACGTTTTGACTATTTTATTTGTCATTGGTAAAATACAGTCTCCATCCCCATTCTCTGTCCTCTGAGGTATTTTCCCAACAACACATGTTGGAACAAATTCTAACATCCCTGATGTTCAGTGGCTTTCAAAGATGTCCCCAGGGCCCAGATAAAACATCAAGGAGAGAACTGGCCATTGACAGTCTATACATTTCTTTTTCTTAGCCTGTCCCCTATTTTCAGAAACCTACCTTCTCTCAAGTTATCTCATTCCTTCATACTATCTTCTAGCTATTAGCTACCTCCAGTGTGGTATGCGCACACACACACACACACACACACACACACACAACTGTCCCTCCTTCCTTTTTTTGAGTCATTTCCTACAGATCTCATTTCCTCCATGTTCATTTCAGTCCGCATGAGAAAAGGAGCTCACTGCATTGACTCAAGTAATGAACAAGCATAAATCTCGAAAACAGTGAAGAGAAGAGATTTTTGAAAGAAGAGGCATCTGTCTAATCCCATTCACTATCCCCAGGTCTCCCATCAGACACCAGAAGAACTGGGATTGGCTTCAGAACATGGCAGCTTATTTATGAAAGTCTTCCAACCCTCAAGTTACAAATCATACGAAAAATCTAGGAGACATCTGGACATCCAAAATTTTGCAATGCTAAGTTGCGTGTTTTGGAAGCAAGCACATAAAAAGACATGTATGAGATCTCAGTCTCTTTCACAAAATTAGTTCAAAGATACATAGTGAGGAGAAAGCTGGTGGTAAAAATCAAATGCCAAACAGCACTAGGGACATTCTGCGCAAAGAAATATATCTAAAATAAGTTCCTGTGTAAGAAAGCTTGATTTTATTTCCCTGGTGATTTGGAGTAGGAAGATGACAGTGGCCATTATGTGCTATTGTTTTCTCAGACATTACTTTTAACATCATAAATTGAATATTTTTTGATGTTTATTTGATGTGTTAATGAAAACTACACAGTATTTTTATTGTCAGTTACTTGAATCATCAACATATGGCAGAACCAGATAATATCTAGTTTTGGAATAATAACCATTGATTAGTATGGAAAAGAAAAAAATCAAAACAATTTTGATAATCTGAATTCTCCACAAAACTTTTTCTCAGAGTGTAACAAATTGTCTTTTTGTTTCATTTCTCACTCGCCATTTTTTTTTTTTTTAATGAGAAAAGGAATACATGTGAAAGTATTGTCATTTACTGACCCATACTGGTAGGAAATTCTGGAGACAGGAATAGACTAGATTTCTCTTTTTTATTTTCTGGTTTTGTTTATGTGCAAATCTCTTCAATTTGAAGCCATGTACTATTTGAGTAAATCTCTTTTTCAAGTATAAACCATCCATCTGTCCCTTTTGTTGTTCCCTGAGTTATTTTGGAATTCACTATTGAAAATAAAGTTAATACCTTTAACCTATGTAATAACATCACAGAGGAGGGGCGGGGGGGACTGGAAGTAGGACACATAAAGAAAATGAAAATATCAACATTTTTTTCTCTTACATTCATGGCACTCACTATCAGAACCAGAAATTATCAGAACAATAATAAAAATACAGACTCCAACAGGCAAATGGATTGTGTTCTCAAAACTTTATTTCAGAATAGGTTGTTTAAGTCATTACCATATAAAATAGAAATAATGCTCTATGTCATAGTTAGGACCCTCAGGCATTTTATGCATGTCTATTTAGTCCAGAAGCATGGAAGTCATAGTCACAAATGGGTCCCAGGATGAGTAAGGAAAGAGAAGGAAGAGAGAATGGAAGAGGAACAGTCTATTCTCCTCTGTAGTACAGACTTAAGCACATTTTCAAAACAATCAAGCTCACCTTTGGCCTCCTCGTATTTCCCTTGTGGCATCCTTTCCCACCTTTTGGTACATTTAGTTTTTGACTTTTAGATACTTGCACCTTTAAATTTCCCTCAGACCCGCATTATAGACATCTAGACTGACTTGGCCCCTTGAACCACATGCCATGGACCTAACATCAGACAAAAGTTTAAATTCAAAATTTATTTAGTTTTTAAATTTAAATTTATCTATCTTTTAATTGAGGGAAAATTGCTTTACAGAATTTTGTTGTTTTCTGCCAAATGTCATCAACATGAATACATGAACAGGTATACATATATCCCCTCCCTCTTGAACTCTCTCTCGTCTCCCTCCCCATCCTACCTCTCTGGGTTGTCACAGAGCCCCTGTTTGAGTTCCCTGAATCATACAGCAAATTCCATTGACTATCTATTTTTCATATGGTTATGTGAGTTTCCGTGTTACTCTCTCCAGTCATTCTTTCAGGTAATATTTGTTCATTATGGTGTTCCAACATCTACACTAATGCTTACTATACATTGTTGTTCAGTTGCTAAGTTGTTTTGGACTCTGCAACCTCATGGACTCCAGTGCACCAGGTTTCCCTGTCCTTCACTATCTCCTGGAGTTTACTCAAACTCAGGTCCATTGAGCCAATGACGTCATCCAACTGTCTCATCTTCTGTTGCCCTCTTTTCCCCCTGTCTTCAATCTGTCCCAGGATAAGGATCTTTTTCACTGAGTCAGCTCTTCACATCAGGTGGCCAAAGTATTGGAGCTTCAGCTTCAGCATCATGCCATATATTAGATGGTCTATAAATATTTGTTGAGCAAATAAATGAGTAACATACAGTTGATATCAAGTCCATGTGAAGGAGGAATTTCTAAATTAGGGAGAATCCATATTTGCACTGGTTTGAAGTTCTTAGTTTTGCTGAAATTCATCCATAATTAATTTTCTTCTCACTGCATCATAGGGAGCTGGTATAAAAAGTTATTCAATTATCCATGCTTTAAAGTGAAACCTGGGGTCTTCCTCAAATTTTCTTACTATAACAACATATAAGGTAACAGGTGTAGCACTTCCTGTGGTTTAGAGGCTTTATTAAGTGCTTCTCATATCTTAATTTATTTAATCCTCTCTAGGGATGTATACTATTTTATTCTCATTTTAGAGATGAGCAAACTAAGGCACTGTTTTATTAACTTCCCCAAATCACGCAACTACCCTGCTTAGCAGGCAGACTCAAGCCTGAACTCTGAGCTCCTCCACCGTCTTTGGGGAAGTCTGATCTCCTTTTCCACTGATATGCGTGTGTGCCAAGTCGATTCAGTTGTGTCCGACTCTGTGCAACCCTATGGACTGTAGCCAGCCAGGCTTTTCTCTCCATGAGATTCTCTGGGCAAGAATACTGGAGTGGGTTGACTGGGCCTCCTTCAGGGATCTTCCCAACCTACGTCTCCTGTGTCTCCTGCATTCCAGGCAGGTTTGTTACCACTAGTGCCACCTAGGAAGCCCTGATATAAAAATTCCTTAGTGAGAAGGGGTCATCCCAGATGACCCCTAGTTAGATTGTGTTCCACTTGCCAGTCGCTGGTAGTGTTACTACAGTACATTCACAATCCCAGTGACAATGGGAGGAAAAACAGAAAGTGACAGAGTAGTATGCAAAAAGAACTCTGTCACCATTTGCACATTTCTCAATAATTTCTAGCCTGTAGGATTGAGGATTGACATGGGAGGTGTTTGGGGTTTTTTGTTTTGTTTTGTCTCACGATATTTTTCAGTTTGCAGATTTTTTTTCCTTACCAAAGCAGACAACTTGGCACGATGGCTCTGGCTGTTTCCTCCTTACCAGGTACATTTCCATTCCTGGACTAACGTTGAGAAAATTGGTTACTTTTCAACTCTTTCAGTTCAGTTCAGTTCAGTAGCTCAGTCATGTCCGACTCTTTGCGACCCCATGAATCTCAGCTCGCCAGGCCTCCCTGTCCATCACCAACTCCTGGAGTTCACTCAGATTCAAGTCCATCGAGTCAGTGATGCCATCTAGCCATCTCATCCTCTGTTGTCCCCTTCTCCTCCTGGCCCCAATCCCTCCCAGCATCAGAGTCTTTTCCAATGAGTCAACGCTTCACATGAGGTNTGGGGGAGTGGGGGGGTGGGGGGTGGTAGGGCGCTTTCACTAGCTGTGAGGAAACGGTATTTACATCTTCAAGTAGCCTTTGTTGAGCTTGTTTGTTCTCTCAGGCAGTGAGTCACTCTGTGACTCTGACCCTGCCAGTGGTCAGTGATTCTATTTAGAAGTCAGCAGATTCTATTTGGAGAGCTTCGGTGATTGTGGGGGAAGTTGTTTAAAAAGTTGACAAAAACATTTACTCTCCCTGGTATGCTAAACACCTGCGTGTATTAGTTTTGACAACTGTATATCAGCCTGGGAGCATGTGAATGCTTTATTTGAGTCCAAGTAAAGGGAAGTCTCGTCTTCTGAAGGAGCAAAATGTACACGACACAGGAAGAAGTCATGATACTTTCTATTTTGGTTGCCTCTCCTTTGAAAAGAATGTTAAAGAGAAAAGCGGTTCTGCAAATGCCAGCTTCAGTTGAAATCCTAAATACTAGTTTGCAGTGCCCCATCTCTGCCAACAGGAATGTGTCCACTGTGAGCAGCCACCTGTTTCCCTTTATAAGAGCTCAAGACTGCTGCCTCGTCCAGCACACTGGACTGACACTAAATATCAGTGTGATGATGAATCAAAAGTCAACAGCAGCAGAGTTTTATTTACCAAGAAATGACCCTTAGTAAGGTCATCTCTTTTCCAGCAGACATTACAGTCATTAAAGTTGAAACACTTATCCAAAGTGTGTTTAAAGTCCTGTTGAAGCATAAGGTGGAGGGGTAGCAATCTTTGGCGTTTCCAACTTGATCTATCACATGTGCATATATGCCAACACGCTGGCCGAGGATGTTTGAGTGGATAGTAAAGTGGCACAGGGTTTGTGACGGCTTAGCTAGGCACAGTGAAGGTCAAAGAACTAGAAATGTAAGAATCAATTATGAAACAGGTTAAAATTGCAGTTAAGAGAATGGGTTTGGAGTTGGTAGGACCTTGACTTTAATGACAGCTGTGGCACTTACAAGTTGTGTGGCATCAGTCAAATGACTTCACTTTTTGAACCTTTGTTTATTATCTATAAAATGCAAATAACACTAGTGACTACTGTACATTGTTCTTTTAGGGATGAAATGACAGTGCGTATGCGGCTGAACACAGGGCCAGGCATCTAGTAAATGCTTCATAAATAAGTCATTATTTCAAATCAAGTGTCATCAATTCCTTATTGATCAGAAAAATACAAACCATTAGTGTTCTTTAAAGGTAGGAAACCAAATATGAAAATGAATGTATGAAACAGCTTGCTGTGAAAATGCTGTATTTTAAGAACTATTGCGGTATGCCTAAGGGAGAAATAGTGAGCATCATGAATTCAATCCAATCTAAGAGGATTGAAATAAGAGCATCTTAATCACTAAACAGAACCCAGAATCAGAACCCAAAATTATAAAAGTTACATTCACTCCTAAAATTGTAATAAGATTCTGATTTTACTAAGTTAAAAAAATCATCTCTATTAAAACACAGAAATTAGCTTTATTATACGCATAAAGAGTCTCAGCACTCTTGTTCAAATTAATAGTAAAAAATCATTCCAAGTAAGTTCTATGGGACATATTAGCAATATTCAGATGTCAATCAGTGCTCCTCTCTCTGGGTGTAAAATGCCCTCCTCCATTTGCAGAATAACTTGACGGCTGAGCTCTTCTCAACTTTATCTTTTTTGCGGTCCCTGGTTGACCATTTAGCATCGAGGCCCTAGAGCCCTTTCTGCCATCAGTCAGACCCAGACCTTCCAGCAGTTCTCAGACCCCAGGTTCAATCGAAATGCCTGGCTTGCCAAACTCTATTCACGTCATTCATTTTTCCATTCTTAAGGGAGCTTTGTCAGTTTGAGATATGTCATTCTGTTTGCGAATAGAACTCAGAAAGGAAGGCTGAACTTTATCATGCACAGATGGTCAATTGTTAAAGGACTCTGAAACTCAACGACTATTAGGCCTAAATGACCCCCTTTAGGAGAACCCAGAAATGCATCTTGCTATTCCTCAACTTGGTGGCTCAGGAGTAAAGAATCTGCCTGCCAATGCAGGGAATGCAGTTTCCATCCCTGGGTCTGGCAGATCCCCTGGAGGAGGAAATGGCAACCCACTTTAGCGTACTTGCCTGGGAAATCTCATGGACAGAGGAACTTGGTGGGCTACAGTTTGTGGTGTTGCAAAGAGTCAAATAGACTAAACACACTCACACAGAGCCCTCAACTTGGCCTGCTGAAGAAAAAGCAAACTCTTGCCCTTTATCAAATATAAACTCTATTTTTCTAGATGAGGATGAAAACTGCAGGGGCAAGGCCATGTGGAGAATCAGCCACTTACTGGGACAAGTTGACCGAAATTCCACTTGACAAAGCCTTTTTTTGACTTTCTGTCCCAAAGTGACCTCTCTGCCTCTGGTTTGCTACTTAATTGATGTTTGGCCATTTCAGTTCCTATATCCTCAGGCGATGAGCCTGCATGAAGCACCCTCTTTAGATCTCCATTAGAGCAACAGATCTTGGAGACTTGCTCTCCTTTTCTCCAAATCTCCTTATAGCCTAGGGGTCCTAGAGGTTGGGAGACAGGGAAGAAGAAATGGGGAAGGGAGTTTGGATTCTGCATTTTCTTTGGTCAACCTTCTGGAAGTCATTCAGTCTCCCTAGCAGTGATTCTTTTGTATGATGGAAGTAATTATATATACCAGTTTGACAAATGCTTTGATATTCTCAAATAAAAGAGGCTCTAAAAGGGCAGAGGATAGTTATTATTAGCAGCTCAATGGTTCTTACCTTTTTCCACACGCAGCTTCCTCCAGAGAAGTGTAAACCCATCAAAATAAAACCAGTTTGAGAGAAAAGGGACAATACAAAACTATTTAAACAAGGAAAGTGACTTCAAAAAGATGAGCCAGATGAAACGTAAAAGTGAAATAAAAAAATGGAAACAATGGCATGTTTCTAAAGGAAATGCTACACTCTTGTCAAGAAGAAACAATATCACACTTGAGTCATCGCAGTCATATTGGCATCTTGTATTTGTATAATGTCTTTCCCAAGAAACTTACAGCTCTTTTCTGACATAAAATGATATTTATTAAATCTTCAAGATGCTAGGGGGCTGATTGCTAGGTGAGATTACTGAAGTTGGATTCACTTTATAGTCAAAAATTCAAGAAAAATGAGAATTAGAATTGAGTTTTCCCCACAGACAACACAGAAGCAAGCCATCGGAGTATCTGCCATGTGGAGGTTTCCAAAGACAATCTCTCTGTTGGAATTTAGTCAGCTGAAAGATACAGATGGAATTCTTGGCATTTGCTCTTTTTTCTTACTATTTAGCAAATATTAAAAAAATAATTATTCAATATTTATGAAGGTCCTGCTAGGTAGCTGATCCTTGCTAATAGGATAAAATATAAGGTATTAAAAAAATTTAATATCCAATGTCTAGCCACACGAGAAGGTCAAGGTGTAATTAAGGGGAAAAGATATACACAAGCAATTTGTGGACAACATATTGTTTTGTATTTCAGTATTAAGTATTATCTAACTCTGAAGATTTTTCCATGATTATGGTACTGGAAAGTCACTTAAAATTAAAAAAATACAAACAAATTTGTGTAGCACTCCTAGAACTGTGTTTCTCCTAACATTTGTAACAGGCATACATTATGTCACATCTTCACTCAGGGATCAGAATTTAAGTTTATCAAGAGTTATGAACCACGTTTTATTTTACATTAAATTTCATTCCATGTTCACATGAGGAACAACATAAGGGGTCAACAATGTTTGTTGAATGACATACCGATATAATGATTTTTAAATATAGACAATTAACTGTAGCACAAGGACAACATGTGCAACAAAATTGCTGAGCGTGTTTCATTCATAATTAAAATCCATTAGGTTCCAAACAATTAGGAAATTATTACTCCTGATATACTTTGAATGCCTTCGTAGCAGTTACAAATTAAAGTCAAAAAGTTCTTTACCATTATTTAACTGTTCTTCATAATTATGGAAGTTATCTTTGTTTTACTTTCTTGAATAGACAGATGATATATAAAACAAGAAATTCATAGGTGGTGCATTGGAGAAGGAAATGGCAACTCATTCCAGTGTTCTGGTCTGGAGAATCCCAGGGACGGGGGAGCTTGGTGGGCTGCGATCTGTGGGGTTGCACAGAGTCAGACACGACTGAACTGACTTAGCAGCAGCAGCAGCAGCAGAGGTAAAGAATCCGCCTGCCAATGCAGGAGACGCAAGAGATATGAGTTTGATCCCTGAGTTGGGAAATTCCCCTGGAGGAGGAAATGGCAACCCACTCAAGTATTCTTGACTGGAGAATCCCATGGACAGAGTAGCCTGTTGGACTACAGTCCATAGTGTCTCAAAGAGTTGGACATTACTGAGCAAGCATGCACACCTATGAAATAAAATGAGAAACTCACATTATCATCCTGTCTTCAATATTTCCTTGTCATCTTTGCAGCCACATATCCTATTACGTTAGCAGGGCTAAGAGAAAGAGGTCTAGCTAGAGAGAACAGAACCCAGGAAATCCAGAATGTATTTACAAGGACAGCTAATATCCGCCTTAATGTTCTCCCCAGGTAGTGGCAGTTTGGGAACAGAAAAGCCTGTCTGCCCATGTGGCCTGGAATAAAGTCAGTTAGTGGTCTGAGATAGAATTGCAGGATAGTTTTTCCACCTCAGTGAAGGAGAGGAAAAAGAATTGAGTAATAACTCATTCTCTTCTTTCTTGGAAAAATGGCAGATACTTTGCATGAAATTTGATAGCAATGTGTTTATGTAAAATGTTCCTAAATGAAATTTAATTTTCCTTTCACCCATTGGGTATAAAATAGTTCATACTTACATATTAAATAATGACCCAGGCAGAGAACTAGCCATACACAGTTAAGTATGCAATTCCCATCCGTCTGAGATGCTCTCAGTCTTAGAAACAATGACTTAACAGGGACACACAGGACTTACCCAGAGAACTAAAATAGTAACTAAACTTATTTTTAAGTAGATCAGTATATGATTTACATTATGCATAAGCTTAGGACCAATTTTGCCATTTTACTTATCTCACAATCCTCTACCATTCTTCAATGAGAGGGAGAAAAGAATAGGAAAAGAAGAAAGGAGGCTCATGCTTGCACCCTTGGGGTGAGTTGAAAATCCTGTTCTTGAGAGGTTCTAGATTTGTTTGGACTATCCAGCACCATGAATGTTGCAGGCAAACACTCTTGTTTTCCAAACCACTCATCATAACTTCTCAAGGGAAGCCACGATGTCCAGGCCACCCAGGGTCAACCAAGGTCAGCTCCTGTTTCTACTATAGAGAGTGAAGCACTGGAGCTGGCTTTGCCCAGAAATAGCCTGTGTCCATGTGGTAGAATGAGTTTGATATCACCAAGCTCCAAGCTCGGAGCCAGAGGCCTACTTTCAGAGGGAAAGGACTCCATGCCCTTTAACACTGCTGTTATGTAAGCTTTTAATTAGTCAGGAGGGTACTGATAGCCAGGGCCTGAGACAGTATCATGATGACCGGGCGGATGCCTCAGGAGGATGCCAAAGGGACCAGGGCTCTACCTTTGAGAGCATATTTTCTTCCTACCAACCCTGAAGGGAGTCCAAGAAACAATCTGTTGGATTTCTACTGGTATAGGTTCATTAACCCAAATCCTTCTAACTCACCATAATTTGTTACGGCATTCCCACCTTCCTTATTTTCCAAAAAGCAGTTCATCTCAACAACTTAATCCAAGTAATGACAAATTTGATTGATAGGCCAAACCTCCATTAGACAGATGGACTTTATATTTTGAGCCTTCTCTGGCACTTGAATACATGCATCAAAATTGGGTAGATGAAATTTTAACTGTAGAAGAGAGAAAATTCAGTCGACTATGTATAGAATGTTTATTTTTCTCCTGAATCCGTTCTCAGTAAAAATCTTATTTTAAAAAGACTTTTGCTAAACTATTGGTGTGCCATGAAAAATGATTTATAAATGCTGATTAATAAATCAATTTCCTGGCTCACAGCTAAATATTAGCATCCTTTTCGTTTTTACAGATAGACAAAATGAAAGTCATAGATTAAATTAATGGAAGGAAAGTGAACTACAAACCATGGTGACTTCTACTTTGGCAAAGTGAATTATTCATGAAAACTCTATTGAAAGTTTCCAGTGCCAAAGGTAGTCCTTAGGATGATTTCTCTCAACCTCTGGGCCCTGGAAGTAATTGCAAATGGGTGGCAATTACTTTTGGCATCTTCCCACTTCATAGCCAGTGCCCTAATCCCACTACTTTTCTGGAACCAAGTATTCAGTGACTTTAGCAAAGCCTATGGATCTCCAAACTCTTTTCTGGATTATCTGTTTCATCACTACCCTGCACTGAAAGGCTACAGAATCTGTAATTGTTATAGTCAAACATACACGAGCACACACGTGCACACACACACACACACACACACACACATAGAATATCAGAGGAAATTTTTTTTCTTTTAGGCTCTAGATGGTTCATACTGAGGAATGAATGACTAATATGCTTGTGAATTCTAAGAGAAGTTTGTTAATTAAAATGAAACTTTAGATGGATGCAATATGCTGGGGAGAAAGTCTTTAATTTTCTTGTCTCCTTGTTTATGCCCTAATATCCAAGTGCTCAATTCTCATCTTCCAAATGATACTGAGCAGAATTGGTTGGCAATCTTTATTCTGCTTCTGAATTGAGAATCTGGACCTTGACATGGACACTCTGCAGATCTCGGTTATACTGAAAACAATCTCCTAGTATATAGTCTGAGGAATGGCTGAAAACTTAACTCCATGTTCCCTAACTCATGACAGACGGTATGGTACAGGAGTAAAATAGCCATTAGGTTCAACTTCTGATGTGTGAATTCTGCCACTTAGGAGCTGGGTGACCCTAGTCCATTTACTTAACCTTCTCATCAAATGGGGATGCTAATAGCTATTACCTCATCAGGTGATTTTAAAGATTCATTGATATAATAAATATATAGTGCACTACCTGGCATAAATTAAGTACTCAATCAATGTTATTATTATTAGAGCAGCAGTCTTTATTACATACCATAATACCATCTAACAGAAAATCCCCAAGTGAGAAGCTTCAGGGTGTACCTGTGGTTACATTCCTTACTGAACATCCTGGTTTTAGTGCCTTTTTTCTGTCTTTAGATATTTATTTGTGGATGCTATTCATCAGGCACTGTGTTAGAAGTTGGAAACTATAGTGAGCTATACAGCTATGGCTCCTCTGCTGATGAAGCTTTCAGTGCAGAAAGAATAGCAGACAGAACTAATTGCAAAAGCAATTTCAATGATGATAGTCCTGTGCAAGAAACACACACACCCACACACGTTATGAAAACAAGAAAGGTTTGAAGGTGGAAGGCTAATTTCCAGGATCAGGAGAGAATCCATTTTGAAGGATGAGGAGGAATGAGATAATCCAGAGTTGGGGACAGAGCAGAGGAAAACAAGTGGATGGAAAACGATGTGTTATGGACTGAATCTTTGTGTTCCCTGCCCGTGCTAATTCATGTTGAAGTTCAAAGCCTCAATGTGATGGTATTTGGAGATGGAGCCTTCAGGAGGTTATGAGGATTAGATGAGATCTTGAGACTAGAGCCTTGGTGATGGGATTAAGGTCCTTACAAAGAAGAGAAAGAGAACTCAGAACTCTCTCTCCTCCCTGTAAGGACTTAGCAAGACGGTGCCATCTGCAAGACAGGAAGTGAGCTCTCACCTGGAACTGAGTTGGCTGGTACCTTGATCTTGGACTTCCAGTCTCCAGAACTGTGAGAAATCAATATCTGTTGCTTAAGGCTCTTAGTCTATGGCATTTTTGTTATGGCAGCCTGAAGACACTAACACAGGGTAAATGGTTGCATCTGAAGAGGTGGCAGGAAGCTGGTATGGCGGGAGAAGGGGAGAGTGGCAGTGGTGGTTGGGAGGCAAGGTATGAGTGGTGCAGAATTAGGATGGAAGTCAGGTCACAGTCTGGAGAGATCAATTGTTCTCAACTCAGGGCACATATTTGGCAATGCTAGGTGATACTTTTGTTGTCATATCTGGGGGTAGGGAGTTCTACTGGCATCTGGTAGGTAGAGGCTGCTAGATATCCTACAAGGCAAAGGACATCATCCCTCAATAGGAATTTTCAGCTAAAAGTATCAATAGAGCCAAACTTGAGAAACCAAGATAGACAAGTCATCATGCAGGATTTTGAAAGGCAGGTTCAAAACATTGTGCTTTATCATAAGGATAAGGGGAATC
This sequence comes from Neotragus moschatus, assembly GCA_006410615.1. Lineage (NCBI taxonomy): Eukaryota > Metazoa > Chordata > Mammalia > Artiodactyla > Bovidae > Neotragus > Neotragus moschatus. Next base: position 576,126 of record SJYA01000034.1, on the reverse strand, counting down.
CACTGGGGAAGTGCAAGAAAACCGGTGATGTGATTATATTTGCTGTGTTAGAAACCATCTCTGACTGCTGTTTGGGAAAACTTTTGCTAAAAAGTTTTTTTTTTTTTTAAACAAAGTCAGGTGAGAGATGATGGTGGCTTGGATATTGCTTGCAATAAAAGATATATCCCCAAATTTCCTAACCTTTGAACTGGAGAGTGAATTAACTAGGTGTGGAGGAGAAGCAGAAAAAAAAAAATAATTGGACTCCAGAGAAAGGGAGATGTGCTTTTTCTTCAGGATTTTCTGAGTCTGATAAAAGCACCTTCTCCTCTCCTGTCTAGGATTCATGAGTCATTGCTGACTCGGCCCTGGTTGGCAGTTGCCATACAGGCCTCGACACCTGCTCCATTTTCTCCACCTGTTTCCTACTTCTACTCTGCACTTTTACTGAGAATCGTCTCTTGTGGGCTCCTCTGCCCAGTTAGACTCACTCTAGAAACAGATGTATGCTGATCACTGCTACATGGATACCCAGTCTTCCTTGGCCCAGGGTGGAATCTTCTGTCTATCAGTTGCATCAAATGTTTTGAAAATAGAACATCTGTTTTCTACTTCAAAACTGCATTTCTAACAAATTCCACAAAACAGCTGTCTGTCATGCGTGATTCTGCCAGGAGCATAGTATCCACACAGTGAGGATTTTCTAATATTATCCAGATTTTATGTTGTTGGATGCTTTTAAATAAAAACAATTCATCATGGATCTTTGGAACTACATCTAATAGCTATCCTATATCCTTTCTGAAAAAAGGTCAAAGTGGTAAATCTGATTGCGATTTAAATTTTAAATAGGAAAGATTTTCCACTACCTAAATTCATAAATCATAAAAAATCCTAACTGGGTAGTAAAAAATAGGGTTGTAATGTCTGTGAATCATATACTTACTTGATAGGAACAATGGAGTAAATAGCCTGGTACTCATACATGGGATGGAGAAGGCGATGGCACCCCACTCCAGTACTCTTGCCTAGAAAATCCCATGGATGGAGGAGCCTGGTGGGCTGCAGTCCATGGGGTCACAAAGAGTCAGACACAACTGAACAACTTCACTTTCACTTTTCACTTTCATGCATTGGAGAAGGAAATGGCAACCCACTCCAGTGTTCTTGCCTGGAGAATCCCACGGATGGAGGAGCCTGGTGGGCTGCCGTCTATGGGGTTGCACAGAGTCGGACATGACAAGCGAGTTAGCAGCAGCAGCAGCAGCAGCATACATGGGGGTATCTAGAGTTGGATGTTCCAAGATGCAAATATGAACCAGATATAGACTATACCAGGGTCTCCTGCTTGGCTTTACTAGTGGCTCAGAATGTAAAGAATTCAATTGCAATACAGAGACCAGGATTCAATCCCTGGGTCAGGAAGAGCCCCTGGAGAAGGGAATGGCAGCCCATTCCAATATTCTTGCCTGGAGAATTCCATGGACAGAGGAGCCTGGGGGGCTATGGTCTATGAGATTGCAAAGAGTTGGACACAACTGAGTGACGAACACCATATAAGGTCTCCTGCACTTGGGGCTAGGAAGATTGGGAAAGTAAGTGTGTGAAGCAATCAGATGTAAGACAACAGTGAGTGCTTGCAGCTATTCAGAACTAGATATGTGGATTTGGCTATGTCTACCTACAGGTGCTCCAATTTAAAAAATAATAAGCAAGGTTCTGCCACATAAAACACATGTACAAGCATCAACTGGCCAATTACTGCCAGATCGTTGATTCTGATTAAGAGGAAAATGAAATAAAAACCTCAGGTTGTCCCTTGGAAAACTTCAAATCCAATGAAAGGAAAATATTTCAATATTCAATATTTAAAATATTGAAAGACCAAAAACATGCATGCACTACTGATACACGGATGTTTTTACAAAAACTCTCTTCTCTCTTTTTTTTTTTTTTTTGATGTCACAACGTTTATAGCAACCACATAAGTCAAATGGCTTCTGTCTCTCACCACCAATCTCCTTCCTCCACATTCACAACATCACAACGTTAGGGGTGGGAGGTCAATCAGAAGAAGCAAGGAAATTCACAGTCGTTGCCGAGCCGCTGTCCGTACTGTGTGCTGCTGCGTCTGTAAGCCCAGAAAGTAGGTCAGGAAAGTCTGAAGGGACATATTAACTGTAATGCCTGGTGCATAATAGAGCACATGAAAGACAGACATTCAGCCCTAACTCTTAATCTCTTTTCCAGCTTTGGTAGATTTAAAAATCTGATATTCTGAGCATAGTAGCATGCTTCCCAGCTGTGCATTGCTTTATATCTTGGGAGGAGATGTTTTTGCACAGGTCTAAGGAAATGCAGCACAAGGGAAATGCCATTTTAACAAATTTCAAGAGAAGGGGGGAAAGTGCTCTTCTTTTTGCTGCAACAGTCTTTTGTAGGAGCAGCAATGTTGTATAGTTATCAAAGAGACACACAGAAATGAAGTTTTCAATTAAAGGAAATTCTAGTATTTTAAAATTTATATAGTGCCGCTTATTCCTGGAGAACCCAGAGACCTTTACACATATTAGGCACTATCCTTATCCTAAAGTTCATTTCTGGGGGATATCCAGATCATTCTCATAGTTTCTCAACTTTGCGCTGTGATATAAAGAGAGAGAATGAAAGTGGAGGGAAAATGCTGGGGGGTTTGGTGGTTAGTTTTTTCAAAGGCTAAAAGATGATGAAAGTATAGTGCTGTGACTTCTTTGTGTATTTCCCTGAAACTTTCTGTAAGATTCGGACACATCAAACCCTGATTGGGTTCCATAAATCCTACATTCAACAAATACTGATGAAGGCCAGACATTGTTCTAAGGACTGTAAGTGAGGTGGTAGCTGAGACAGACAGGGTATCTATTTGACAGGGTATCTATTTGACAGGGTATCTATTCTCATGGAGCTAAACTAATGGCGAGGAAGGCAGTCAGTAGACTAGCTGGGGAAAATCACACACACACTATGCAGAGAATTAGCTAAAGGCTTGGGTGGCTTCTTAGATTATATGGTCAAAGAAGACAATGGGCAGGTTGAGACAAGAGTGACAAAGAGGGGACAGCCATGTAAAGATTCTAGAGAAAGGGCATTCCAGGTACTGGGAATGACTAGTACAAAGAGATCAAGGTGGGTGTATTTGTGTTTGATTGTTGTAACAAATGAACAAAAACATCATGGCCTAAAAACCATGCAGATTTGTTTTCTTATAGTTTAGAGGTCAGAAGTCCAATATGGGTCTCACTGCACTAAGATTCAGACACTGATAGGTCAGCTTTCCTTTCAGAAGCTGTAGGGGAAAATTTGTTTCTTTGCCTTTTCTAGCCACCTACATTCCTTGGTTTACAGTCCTCTCCTCCGTCTTCAAAATCAGCAGCATGATATCTTCAAATCTCTCTGACTTTTACGCTTCTGATCCCCTCTGTCACTTATAATAACTTAGAGGATTATACATTTGGCCCACTCAGATAATTCAGGAAAATCACCCTATCTAAATCCTTAGTTTAATCATGTCAGCAAAGTCTCTTTTGCCTTGCAAGACAGCATATTTCCAGGTTCTGAAGGGTGTGTGTCTTTGAGGAGCCAAGGTGGAAATAAGCATTTCTATGTTCTGGAGATAGAAAGAAGCAGTGTGGTAGGAATGTAGTGGTGAAATAGAAAATGATGACACGAGGTCCTGTCCTGACTTCCAGTAGCAGTAACAGATGACGTCACATTTGCTATTTAATTGGATGTCCCATCCATCTGATGCTTCCAGGGGAGCATGAAGACACTCAGGCTTTGGGGTTTCTGATTTTCTTTGATTTTTAGTAAACCAGGATGAGAATCCCTTAGTCTAATTCTCTAGTTGTAAATACCACCAAATGTTAGCATCTGTCTTATAATCTCTTTTCCTGCTTTGTAAAATCAGAGAATTTCGGCTTTCAAGAAAATTTGAAAGACTGCCTCATTGGGTTCTTAATGTTTATGAAAAAGGACATTGAGATCTACAGAAGTTAAATGTCTTCCCGGAAAAGATGGACCTGAGACCAGAAGCTGACAGTGCAGCGTCCCTCTCCATCCTCTCATGGACGATTATACGTAGGTATGTGTTACCTTTCGTAATGGTAACTGCTTCTGTGGGTGCAGGAGTTAGGCCGGTCTGGATGCTCCCTGAGCTAAGCGTGCACTGCTTTGCGTGCGTAAACAGTAGGTGATGAATAACACTTGTTGAGTGAAAGGCCGAGTTAGTCCATTGTCTTTTTTTTTTTTTACCCAGAACAGATACAGTGGCACAGACCTCTCCTGATTTAGAGGATTCCTCTAGACACGTAGCATTTTTATCATTTGCGAGATTCTTTCAATGACTAGCTTGCAAGTTGGTCAAGACAAACCAGTCACAGGAGAGTGTATTTGAGCCTTTCCCAATTACTTAATACTCTTGAGTGAAGGTACTAATCAAAACTTGCTATGTAAACATTAACTATTTGGAATCCATTAGGTATTCATATTAATATATGTTGAAGATTCTGTTGTCTCTATAATAGATTTAAAAAAAAAAATGATTAAAAAATATTTCAGAGGAGTTTGAGACTTTTCAATTCCCCTTGTTAACCACCCTCCTCCATATTTGACCTGTGGTAAGAAAATACATAGCTGGAACAGTTAGTGAAAGACTTGAGGAAACTCAAAACATGTGGAAGAAAGGAAATAGTCCCAGTGATTAATAGGAATTTGGTTATATAGATTAGAAGGTTGATTGACACCAGAGGTAAGTTTTGCAGTTCAGTTTGTGACTCTGAGCTTTGTAGATAAGGTAAAAACTGGTGGCAACTTCCAACTTGCTCCTAAAAATAAGCTATTGAAGTAACTTCTGAAAAATGCAGGAAATGGTGAGACAAATTGATTCACACAAAGAGGAACAAAAGAATTACTTAGAATCTGTACTGGGTAAGAAAGCTGGTTGGGGCAGATCCCAGAGGCAGAGCTGGGTGTGTCTCCTGGGTGTGGATCAAACCTGTAAAGTTCTGGGAAGAAGGTTTGCTAATCTTTGAGCAGTTGGCTGAAGACTAATCTACCTCCTGGACTTTACATGTTACTGCCCTCTAACTTTTTTCAAGTTCCCCATAGTGGAAATAAAAATATTTCTAGATTCTTTTTAAAAGTGTATATGTAGTCATCACTTCAAACTGTTCACCTATCTTACCAAAGGTAATTTATAAGCTTTACATGTGCTGTGTAAATCAGTACATTGAATCAAAAACAAACCATGATTTTTTATACAGAGGGCTAGCTCTCAGAACATTCAGTTGAGTTCTTTCATTTCAGTGAGAAGTTAAGAGCAAAACACAAACAGCATTTTTTACGTTAATCATTGGACTTGTTGCTTTGTTAAAAGGAATGCTGTGTGTTTCTAACATAGTTTAATTCTATGGGTTTAGAAAGTTCTTAGACATGTGTCTATATATCAGGTATTTAAAAAGTTTATTAGAGTCATTCTATTGAATGTTATATTTTCTCTGCTAACTATATTATATAATTTTAACTTACTTAAAGTTAAGAAATTTTAGCACACTGACTGTGACTTGATGTTGTAAAATATGGTCCCAGATCCCAAGAAGCTCAATAAGTACAATTGCTCTGAAAAGGTTAAAATTCAACATGTGTTTACTGCTTATTTTTTGAAAACTCTTGCTCAATAGAGACCCATAAGATTTGACCTTTGCATTTAAGGAACTTAAGATCAGGTTTGTGTCAACAAAATAGTGTATTATCAAGTATGAAATACATGGAGAAAATAAATCAATGATTTGAACCAGGAATAAAAAAAACGATTTCAAAGAGAACTTGAGTATTACACTTAAAAAAAATTTGTTTTGATTGATTGATTTGTGGTTGTGCTGGGTCTTCCTTGTTGCATGGGCTTCTTCTATTTGTGACTAGTCGGAGCTACTTGTTAGCTGTATTGTGTGAGCTTCTCGCTGCAATGGCTTCTTTTGTTGCGGGGCACAGGTTTAGTTGCTCCGTGTTATGTGAGATCTTCCTGGATCAGAGGTTGAACCCGTGTCTCCTGCATTGGCAGGCAAGTGCTTTACCACTGAGCCATTAGGGAAGCCTGAGTATTATCCTGTTGATTGATGAGTAAGACTTAGAAGATGAGAAGGGTGGAGAAGACATTCAATACTAAACATAATGCTGCCAAAATAACAGATCACTGAGTGTCTCCAGCATGCCAGCTATAATGCTGAATCTTTATGTATATTTCTAAGCCTCAACATTACACCATATATGCAAAGAATCCCTAGGATTCTTTTAAAGATGAAGCACCTAAGGCTCAAAAATGTCACAGGTAGCTACGGACAGAACCGGGGCTCAAACAGATCCAGCTGGTTCCAAAAACTACATTTTCTACCATAAAAGAATGGAAACACAGACATAAAAATATTGTGAAGAAGTGGCTTGAGCAGAGGCTCTATTACACATAAAGGTGGACCATAACTTTGGCTGGGACATAGGGAGCTAACTTACGGAAGGATTTAAGTGTCAGCATAAAAAGATTAGTGTGTGCATGCATGCATGTTAAGCTGCTTCAGTCATGCTTGACTCTGTGTGACCCTATGGATTATAATCGGCCAGGTTCCTCTGTCCCTGGGATTCCTCAGGCAAGAATACTGGAGTGGGTTGCCATGCCCTCCTTCAGGAGATCTTCCTGACCCAGGGATCAAACCTGTGTCTCCTGGGTATCCTGCACTGCAGGTGGCTTCTTATCTTTAAGCCACTGGGGAAGCCCAAACAAGATTAGATAGGTCCCCAAATGGAGTAGGGAATAATTTATGGTTCTTGGTTAAACTCTGATAAACACTAGATGTTCAGTGCAGATTTCTGGCTCAGCTTTCTGTCTTGGGTAGAAATAGATCCATAAATTCTTTTAGCCTAGCATTGTGCCGGCTATATGGGATGTACTTAATAAATGGCAAATTTCTTCTCCTCCTCCCTGGCAACCCTGGAGTTCTTCTCTTTCTTCTTTTCCTCTAGAAACTTCTGCAGAGTAAGCAGGTCAATGGTCCAGCTTTTCTCTTCATTCTTTTCCTCCCACCAAACAACAACCCAAGCTTGTATTTTTATTGCCTTCTCTGCTTCCTGACTGAGTTTAATAGATGGAGCCTGAACCACAGACGGAGCCTGTGGCCATGGACAGACAGATCCCAGGTCAAGCATCGTTTATCAGTCATAAATAGAAAACATAAACCTACATTTGGAAAAATTAGAAACCAGTTTGAGAGTTAATTCAGTAAATAAGTGTCTTAAGGACTCACTATTAGGAAGGGATGCAGTGAAGAAAAGAGAACTATGCCTTTATAGAGCTCAGAAATGGAAGAGGTAACTGGGGAAGGGATGTTGTCATGTGATTGCTTAGTCACTAAGTTGTGTCGACTCTCTTGCAACCCCATGAACTGTAACTGACCAGGTTCCTCTGTCTATGGGATTTCCCAGGTAAGAGTACTGGAGTGGGTTGCCATTTCCTTCTCCAGGGGATCTCCTTGACCCAGGGATTGAACCCATGTCTCCTGCATTGGCAGGCAGATTCTTCGCTACTGAACCACCAGGGAAGCCCAACTGGGGAAGGGATCTATAATGTAAAAGTGAGGATGGGAAAAGCTGCTTGAAATATAAAAGCGATGAAGTAGCTGGAGCTGAGAGAACATATTTGAGGTCTGGCCTTTTCATATCAAATAATTTTGGTGTGCTGTTTTAAAAACAGATAAGAAATATAAGAGGTAATAACCAGTAACACGGCATTCATGCAAACTCTGGTATTGAGAATCAGGAAGCAGATGTACACTCTAAGAGGGTATGCTATTCTTTCCTCAACTTAGGACAACTCTTCTCAGATCACTGAAGGCAGTAAACCTAAACGTAAGGCAAATATAAATGCAAACTTAATGCCAAAAGGAAATCGTGTGTGGAAATTAGGGAGCCGGAGTTGCTTATGTCAAGTAATAACTAGTTGCTCTAACTTTGTGCTCTATCTAAATAGTTTAATGGTAGGTAAAATTTACCAGTAGCCTTCATTCCTGTTTTTTGTTATGGTATAATGTATTTCCCACAAAGAAGAAATCTGAACATCATGAGAAGGAAGGGGATTTGTCCAGAAATTTCAGGAGAGATTGGCATGATGGCTCACAGAAAGCAAAGCAATGGCATCCTTTTCAGAGAATGTACTTTCCCTTTCTCCATCACCTTCCTGCTCAGTGCGGAAAAGCCTTTGTCCTTGCTAGTTTCCTTTTCTTCACTTCTTTCGGAACCAGTGACTATATTCTCCAAGTTTCATTTTCCAAATGAAAATACTGATCATTGAAAGTATAAGTGATGATGCTATCCTTTAGGCAGTTGGTACAGATCCTGGTGTGGAAACTCATTCTGGTCAGCTGATCCTGTCCAGTGCTCCTTCTAACCTGCATTGAGATTAGTGTCTGCTTTCTTCATCTCTTCTCTCCTGTTCCCATGTGTGCCTGTGTGCACGTGTGTGTGTACAGCACATGTGTGCAGTGGGAGAAGAGACTGAAGGCTCTGGACAGGAGTTGTTATATGGGAATTTCATGAAACACTAACTCATGTTAATTTGTAAATTCTCAGTCTTGGTCAGGAACTGAGATAATCATGTTCATTTCCCTGAATTCATCTTCACTCACAAAGAGAAAAGAAATTCAATAAACTTCATGTTTGTCATCTTTATGCTTGGATTGTTATAATGAATATAAAATCAGATTAATTTTATTATGTATCTTACAGTTGTCAGCTACATACTCTATAATAACCTTTGCTTGTACTTTGTTAAACCTTCCTGCCTGGAGCAGGTGGTGAGATTCTGGGAATGAGAGACAGGTGGAGTTGCGAGGAGGGGCTATAAATCAAGGTTCAATTGCCGTGTTCTGTTTGGGGTAATTGGTGTTTGGTTTATGGTAATTGGGACTGAATTTGGAGGCCAGGTCTGCAGTTCTGGCTGTCCTAAGTGTGCTGTCAAAGTACCCAACTGTATTGCTTTCAGGGCAAAGGTAATTAGGTGTTCTTGAGAAGTCGTACTGTTATTCAGATTGAATAAATCTCAAACAGGTGCAGCCTTAATCCTGGGCCTTGGGGCGAGCCTTTGGGGAACCTGGGGGGACTGGAGTGCTCTAAGAGAAAAGCAGTGAGCAGAGAATCCTGCGGGAGGGAGCAAACCCAAGATCCCTTTCAAAGAGCAGAATTTTAGAACCCAAAACATTGCTGATCTGGGCACTGTGAATCTCCTGCCTCTCTGTTGTGAAATAGGGTGGTACCTGGAAAGCCAGATCTAGAAAATGAGATACACAGAGTCTGTGGATCATCCAGGGGTGGCACGACATTTTTCAAAGGATTTAACTTTGTTTTAAAGCTCCCTTCTGTCCTTATCAGAGAAGGCAATGGCATCCCACTCCAGTACTCTTGCGTGGAAAATCCCATGAGTGGAGGAGCCTGGTGGGCTGCAGTCCATGGGGTCGCAAAATTGGACATGACTGAGCGACTTCACTTTCACTTTTCACTTTCATGCATTGGAGAAGGCAATGGCAACTCACTCCAGTGTTCTTGCCTGGAGAATCCCAGGGACGGGGGAGCCTGGTGGGCTGCCGTCTATGGGGCTGCACAGAGTTGGACACGACTGAAGCATCCTTATAGATAATCCAAGCCCAGATAACAGGGTAAATAACTGGATCAAATTCCCTTGTCTGAGCAACCTTGTGAAAATACAGTAGGGGTGAGAGAGGTCAATATCCACCCAGAAGCCCAGACCGGCTGCTGTACATTTCCATATGTGCACCAGTGATGAGTTTGAAAACGGTGCCTCTGAGCAAGTTAAGGAAAAAGAAGAATGTGAACAGAAGAGCAGAAAAAAGAAGGGGAAAGAGAGTGAGAGGAGGAGGGAGCACTGAGGGGGCAGAAGGGGATCTAGAAGGAAAAAGAGGAAAGGCAGGCAGGGATGTGTAAACTTGGACTCTGACTCTCAAAGTCATTTTGGCTAAGCGGCTTGGGCACAGATGGACTTGGTGGCTGAAAGCTGTTAACAGATAGGTGGGTGGGGCTGAACTGCCCTGGAGGGTGTGTGTGTGTGGCTGGGGGAGCGAGAGATGACCTGGAACGAAGGTAAGTTTTTGATGTATAGTGTCCAGACAGGGTTGACTCCAGGGCTGACCCTTCAGTGACTGAGAGGTAGACACACAGGCATTTTTAAACATAAAAACAAAAATGAGAAGAAAGTGAATTATTGTCCAAGCTAAGTCTAACTGCTCCCAAAATAGACAAAGTAGCTGAGTGGTGAAAGCTTAATTTGGGGTCCCCCCAAGCCCTCAAGCAAAGCTACTGAGGGGGCTTCTTGGTCTTTGTTAGTAAATGAACACCCTGTGGTTCCTGCCTCCCTGGTCCCAGAGACCAAAGCCTTCCCATTGATCATTAGTGAGCAAAACTTAGGAATTTAGTCTCTACTTATTCTTTGGTGGAGGGCATGGAAGTCTGAGGGCTTCCATGGTGACTCAGTTGGTAAAGAATACGCCTACCACGGCAGGAGTTGCAAGAGACATGGGTTCAATCCCTGAGTCAGGAAGATCCCTTGGAGAAGGAAATGGCAACCTGTTCTAGTATTCTTGCCTGGAAAATTCCATGGACAGAAGAGTCTGGCGGGCTACCGTCCATTGGGTGGCAAAGAGTCCAACATGAACAAACACACACGTTCGGAAGTCTGAGTATTTTCATTAGGACTTGGATTTATTTTATAGATGGTAATTAGCACTTGACTTATTAACAACACACATTCCCTTTTTCGTGTCTAGACCCTTTCTTTAAATTGCTAATGCTTCAGACTGACAGGATATCAGCTCCTGGTGTACGGAAGTGAAGTACAAATGGTTTGTTTGGGTAGGAGGATGCTTGAATGTGTTCCTAAATTGCTTGGTCCCTGGTGGCTCAGAGGTTAAAGCGTCTGCCTGCAATGCGGGAGACCTGGGTTCAATCCTTGGGTCGGGAAGATCTCCTGGAAAAGGAAATGGCACCGCACTCCAATATTCTTGCCTGGAGAATCCCGTGGACGGAGGAGCCTGGGGTCGCAAAGAGTCAGACAGGACTGAGCGACTGCACTTCACTTCCAGCTGCAACACAACATGTCTTGGCTACGCTGGCTGGGAAAATGATGTATGTGACAGGGGTCACCATTATTTAACTCTAGCGCCACTGAGAGTCTGAACGTCCAGAAAGAAACAAGGAGAGGAGGAGGGAAAAAAGGGGGAAGGAAGAAGAAAGGGCAGAAAGAAAAGAGCTGCGACAGCCAGGAGAGCTGCAGTGACACCGGGCATTGTCTGGTGTGACCTTTAATGGTACCAGGACCCCGGTGACCTTCTCTGAGTGTAAACTGGCCTCCGGGGCAGTAATTGCAAAGTGGCACCTCTAAAAAGGGCTGGTTGTGACCAGACGAAAAAGCCTTCCTCTGCGAAGGACCAGCCCTGTGTCCCAGCCAGTTAGTGAGAACCAGCCCAGACGCCTGTACCCATGGCAGGAAAAAAGGAGAGAGGGATCGTATTTTAAAGCTCCATTAACAAAGAACTTTACTCAAGGAGGAGCTGTTAATAAGTAATGAAACAAAGTGCCTGTTATGGAGATTAAATGCCCCTGTGTCTAGGTACAAAGTTCAGGCAGCAAAGTGCAGCTGTCACCCCGTCTCTAACCCCACCGCAGCCTTAGAACCCCCGGTTCAAAGTGTGTCTTGCTGCCTTCCTGTTACCAGGCTGCCCGGCGCAAGGTCCAGCCAGGGTGCAGAGTTCAGTGTCTGAGGCTCTCTGCTCACTGCCTTCTTTGTTTAGCTGGGGCCAGCTTTAGATAAGCCTGGAGCTGCTTATTTAAGATGATTATTACATACAACTGACAGATTATTTTCTCAGATTCTTACACTCATGCTTTACAGGCAAGTTTAAATGGTTCCAAGCTAATTTCTCGAGGATTTGTGCATGTCCAAAAGCAATTGATATAAAGACATGGGAAAGACTAGGTCATAAATTTATTTCTAAAGGAATGACTGTGGTCCAGGCAGACACATCAAACTAAGATCCTTTGAAGTAGTTTGTAAGTACTTGGGAGGGCAATTTCAAGACAGGTCAAAGAATTCTCTCTCTAAACGATCAAAGATCAAATAAATACTAGGTTTACCCTTGAGAATAGACTAAATCCTTTCCTTGGATGGCAGGAGACCAGTGGTATTCAGTTCTGTATTGAGAAGCCCTCTTTAGTTGATCTTTTTATTTAATCTGTGAAGGACTCAGAGGGAAACCAGTTTCACTTTTTCAAGTGGTGCCCATTGTTTGACCTGATCTAGCAAGGGTCTTGGGAAGGCAGAAGATGTTAATTGGCATCCCCACTTTACAGATGAGGAAGCTGCCTCAGAGATGTGAGCTGCTCGTCCTGGGTCACAGTGCTAACATATTGCAGGACCAAGACCACAGTCCATCACTCTGCCTTTCCTCTCAGCACTTTTTCTTCTAGTTCAGGGCTACTTCTATGTCCTGACCCAAGTTTTCTTTAGAGGGGTATGCTTCTTTATCATTCTTTACTTTATGGAAATGAACAGAGTCCAGAGAAAACCCAGGAGGGCAGGCAGTGTGGGAGAGGTAATTCGAAAGAGCGTTTCAGGTCAGGGTTTAGAGACCTAGGATTTGAGTCCACATTGGCCTTGTGCCAGGCACCTGTGTTTCACATTTTCCTGTTTCCTGGCCCCAAGCGCCAGGGAGACAGGATTTTAGACTAGTTACCCAATGGGTCGGTTGGGGTGCTGCTCCTTACTAGTGATAGCATGGATTAATATTTTACCTTAGGAAGGAGCACAGCCCACCGTGATACACTAGCACCTCAAAGGCTTAGAATTTAGGAGATTAATTGCTTGCAATTCATAAAAACAAGCTAAGATTTCTTTTCCCGTATTTATATCAGGATAGAGTTGAAAAGATCATGAGCAATTCTCATTCCTTTAGTAGATATCTGTCAAAGCTTACGATGTTTCAGATATTTATTGAGAATTTTATGTGCAGATGTTTACATACATACATATTTTCACAGTTATTTACTGTGCCCCAGTGCATATGAAGGAAAAGGCATAAATATAAATTCAGATACGTTCCATTTCTAGTCCTTAAAGAGCACGTGGGAAGAAAACAATGGCAATGTACCCGGGACAGTGAGAACAGAGAGACACAAACAAAATGCTAAGGAATCAGAGAGAGCAGTAAGAATTAGAGTTGAGTTTTTATTTGCTCAGTACCTGCTCAGGACCAAGTACAAGAATGGATGTTTGACTTACGTGAAAGCTTCTTTTTAAAAAATTATTTATTTATTTATCTTTGGCCGCACTGGGTCTCATTGCTGTGGGAACTTTTCTCTATTTGTAGCGAATGGGGGCCACCTTCCAGCTGCGGGGCACAGGCCACTCGTTTCGGTAGCTTCTGCTGCTGCGGAGCACAGGGCACATGGGCCTCAGCAGTAGTGGCACGTGGGCTCAGTAGTTGAGGTTCACGGGCTCTAGAGCACAGGCTCAATAGTTGTGGCTCAGCGGCTTAGTTACTCTGGTGCATGCGGGATCCTCCTGGATCAGGGATCAAACCTCTATCTCCTGCACTGGCAGGCAGATTCCCCACTGCTGAACCACCAGGGAAGCCCCTCCATGAAAGCTCTTAACCTACGCAATCACACCATGTGGTAGATATTATCTCCATTTTGCAGATAACTGTACTGAGGCTCAGTGAGGTGAAGATACTTGTCCAAAGCCATGCAGCTTATAAAGAACAAAACGCAGGTTTGAAGCTACTTCTCCATCCAAAGTCCATTTAAGATTAGAAAAAAATATAAAGAGCTAAGAAGAGAAAATAAATGATCAGAATGGAAGGAAGGAAACAAGGCTTTTGTTATATTCTGAGTGGCAAGATGAAAGGGAGTTTCTGGGTGACAGTGGGTGTTTAAAGACACCCAGGCATGGATGTCAGAAAAAGTGACATCAGTAGGTGGTTGATGAAGAAGGAGAGGAAACACGTGGAAGCTCTAAGTATGAACTCCTAATGCCTTTATCCCATGATGATGGAAAGGGTTGAGTACGATGCATTTTTAATACCATCTTTTACTGGAGCCTTTTCCCTGTGCACATCTGCAAAAAAAGACTATGCACTTTTCCTGTTCCTTTAGATATGCTCTTATTCCCTGCTATGATTGCAGCTATCACCTACACTTCGAAGACACACCCTAACCTAGATCTCTAGCCCACATCTCTGTCTTCAGATACTGATTTGTATTTCCAGCTGCTCATTCATTGAGTCCAGCTGGAAAACTCAGAGACACCTTCATCCCTTCCTACCAACCTACATCTTCTATTCTGTGCCTTGCACCGTAAGATTTTTATTCTCTCATTTATCTGTTGGCAGACACTTAGGTTGTTTCCATAACTTGGCTATCATGAGTAATGCTGTAGTAAACACCAGAGTGCAGGTATCGCTTCAATATTCTGCTTTCATTTCTTTGGCTATATACCCAGGAGGGGAATTGCTGGATCAAAGACAGTTTTATATTTAGTTTTTTGAGGAACCTCCATACTGTTCTGCATAATGGCTGAACCGATTTATATTCCCTTCAACAGTTTACGGGGTTCCCATTTCTCCACATCTGTGGCAACACATTATCTCTGGTCTTCTCGATGATAGCCAGTCTTACAGGTGAGTAATGATACGTCACTGTGGTTTTGATTTTCATTTTTCTGATGATACCATTCAGTATCAAAGTAATCCAAGTCTATGCCCCAACCAGTAACACTGAAGAAGCTGAACAGTTCTGTGAAGACCTACAAGACCTTCTAGAACTAACACCCCCCAAAAGATGTCCTTTTCATTATAGGGGACTGGAATGCAAAAGTAGGAAGTCAAGAAACACCTGGAGTAACAGGCAAGTTTGGCCTTAGGGTACAGAATGAAGCAGGGCAAAGGCTAATATAGTTCTGCCAAGAGAACACACTGGTCATAGCAAACATCCTCTTCGAACAACACAAGAGAAGACTCTACATATGGACGTCACCAGATGGTCAACACCAAAATGAGACTGATTATATTCCTTGCAGCCAAAGATGAAGAAGCTCTATATAGTCAGCAAAGACAAGACTGGGAGCTGACTGTGGCTCAGATCATGAAGTCCTTATTGCCCAATTCAGACTGAAATTGAAGAAAGTGGGGAAAATCACTAGACCATTCAGATATGACCTAAATCAAATCCCTTATGACTATACAGTGGAAGTGAGAAATAGATTTAAGGGACTAGATCTGATAGACAGAGTGCCTGAAGAATTATGAACAAAAGTTCGTGACATTGTATAGGAGACAGGAATCAAGACCATCCCCCCCATACCAAAATACAAAAAAGCAAATTGGCTGTATTTAGAGGCCTTACAAATAGCTGTGAAAAAAAGGGAAGTGAAAAGCAAAGGAGAAAAGGAAAGATATACCCATTTGAATGCAGATTGCCAAAGAATAGCAGGGAAAGATAAGAAAGCCTTCCTCAGTGATCAATGCAAAGAAACAGAAGAAAACAATAGAATGGGAAAGATTAGAGATCTCTTCAAGAAAATTAGAGATACCAAGGGAACATTTCATGCAAAGATGGGCTCAATAAAGGGCAGAAATGATATGGGCCTTAAGAAGCAGAAGATATTAAGAAGAGGTGGCAAGAATACACAGAGGAACTGTGCGGAAAAGATCTTCATGACCCAGATAATCACAATGATCATTCACCTAGAGCCAGATATCCTGGAATGTGAAGTCAAGTGGTCCTTAGGAAACATCACTACAAACAAAGCTAGTGGAGGTGATGGAATTCCACTTGAGCTATTGGAAATCCTGAAAGATGATGCTGTGAAAGTGCAGCACTCAATATGTCAGCAAATTTGGATACCTCAGCAGTGGCCACAGGACTAGAAAAGGTCAATTTTCATTCCAATCCCAAGAAAGGCAATGTCAAAGAATGCTCAAACTATTGCACAGTTGCACTCATCTCACACGGTAAGAAAGTAATGCTCAAAATTCTCCAATCCAGGCTTCAACAATATGACTTCAGATGTTCAAGCTGGATTTAGAAAATGCGGAGGAACCAGAGATCAAATTGCCAACATCTGCTGGATCATTGAAAAAAGCAAGCGAGTTCCAGAAAAACATCTATTTCTGCTTTATTGACTATGCCAAAGCTTTTGACTGTGTGGATCACAACAAACTGGAAAATTCTGAAGGAGATGGGAATACCAGACCACCTGACCTGCCTCTTGAGAAATCCATATGCAGGTCAAGAAGCAACAGTTAGAACCAGACATGGAACAACAGACTGGTTATAAATAGAAAAGGAGTACGTCAAGGCTGTCTATTGTCACCCTGCTTATTTAACTTCTATGCAGAGTACATCATGAGAAACGCTGGGGTGGATGAAACACAAGCTGGAATCAAGATTGCCAGGAGAAATATCAGTAACCTCAGATGTGCAGATGGCACCATCCTTATGGCAGAAAGTTAAGAACTAAAGAGCCTCTTGATGAAAGTGAAAGAAGAGAGTGAAAAAGTTGGCTTAAAGCTCAACATTCAGAAAACTAAGATCATGGCATCCAGTCTCATCACTTCATGGCAGATAGATGGGTAAACAGTGGAAACAGTGGCTGACTTTATTTTGAGGGGCTCGAAAATCACTGCAGATGGTAACTGCAGCCATGAAATTAAAAGACACTTACTCCTTGGGAGGAAAGTTATGACTAACCTAGACAGCTTATTAAAACGTAGAGACATTACTTTGCCAACCAAGGTCCATCTAGTCAAGGCTATGGTTTTTCCAGTAGTCATGTAAGGATGTGAGAGTTGGACTATAAAGAAAGCTGAGTGCTGAAGAATTGATGCTTTTGAACTGTGGTGTTGGAGAAGACTCTTGAGAGTCCCTTGGACTGCAAGGAGATCCAACCAGTCCATTCTGAAGGCGATCAGCCCTGGGTGTTCATTGGAGGGACTGATGCTGAAGCTGAAACTACAATACTTTGGCCACCTGATGTGAAGAGCTGACTCATTGGGAAAGACCCTGATTCTGGCAAAGATTGAAGGTGGGAGGAGTATGGGATGACAGAGGATCAGATGGTTGGATGGCCTTATCAACTCAAAGCACATGAGTTTGGGTAGACTCCGGGAGTTGATGATGGACAGTGAGGCCTGGCGTGTTGCGGTTCATGGGATGGCAAAGAGTCAAACATGACTGAGTGACTGAACTGAACTGAACTGAACTGATGATTAGTAGCGTTGAGCTCTTTTTAAAGTACTGGTCGACCATTTGTCCTCTTTGGAAAACTGTGTGGTCCTCTGCCTACTTTTTAATCTGATGGTTTGATTTTGTTATTGAGTTCTGTAAGTTCTTTGTATATTTTGGATGTTTAACTCTTATTGCAAATATTTTCTCTCATTCCATAGTTTGTCTTTTCATTTTGTTGATGGATTCCTTTGCTATGCAGAAAATTTTTAGTTTGATGTAGTCTCATTTGTTTATTTTTGCTTTTGTTCCCTTAGCTTTTGATGTCAAATCTAAAAAATCATTGCCAAGACTGATGACAAGGAGCTTAGTTTTTGCATTTCTTCTATGAGTTTTATTGCTTAAGGGCCCTACATTCAAGTCTTTGATCCCTTTTAAATTGACTTTCTTGTATGTTGCGTACTTCCCTGGTGGCTCAGACAGTAAAGTTTCTGGCTGTAACGTGGGAGACCTGGGTTGGTAAGATCCCCTGGAGAAGGAAATGGCAACCCATTTCAGTACTCTTGTCTGTAAAATTCCATGGATGAAGGAGCCTGGTAGGCTACAGTCCATGGGATTGCAAAGACTCGGACATGACTGAACAACTTCACTGGTGGTATATTGTAAGATAGAGGTCTAGTTTCTTTCTTTTGCATGTGGCTGTCCTGTTCTTCCAGCACCATTTATTGGAGAAACTATCCTCTCCCCATTTTATGTTCTTGCCTCCTTTGATTTAGACGAAGTGGCCATATAGGTGTGGGTTTATTTCTGGGCTCTCTCTTCCATTCCATTGAGCTAACTGTCCATTTTTATGCCAATGTGATATTGTTTTGATTACTATAGTTTTGTAATATAGTTCGAAATGAGGACATGTGATGCCTCTGGCTTTGTTATTTTTCAATATTGCTTTTCCTATTCAGGGGATTTTGTTGTTCCATACAAATTTTAAGGTTTTTTTTTTTTCTGAAAAATTCCATTGAGATTTTAATAGGGATTGCATTGAATCCATAAATAGCTTTAGGTAGAATGGACATTTTAACAATATTAATTCTTTCAATCCATGAGTATAGAATATCCTTTCATTTATTTGTGTTTTCAATTCCTTTCATCAGTGCCTTCTAATTTTCAGTATACAGATATTTTACCTACTTGATATTTTATTATTTTTAATGCAGTTTTAAATGGAATTGTTTTCTAAGTTTTTCCTTTTGATACTTTGTTTTTAGTATATAGAAACACATGCAATTTCTGTACATTGATTTTATAGTCTGCAATTTTACTGAATTAGTTTATTAGCTCAAATAGGCTTTTGGTGGCGTTTTCAGGGTTTTTCTACTACAAATAGAGACAGTTTTACTTCTTTTTTTCTGACTTGGGTATATTTTATTTCTTTTTCTTGCCTGATTTCTCTGGCAACGACTGTTAATACTATATTATTAATAAATGAAAGTATTGAGAGGATTCTTATCTTGTTCCTGGTCTTAGAGGAAAAGCTTTTAACTTTTCACCATAGAGTATGATGTTAGGTGTGGGCTTAGTTAATAACAATGTATCATTATGTATTTATTAATTGTAAAAATTATGTGATGTAAAATGTTAGGAGAAACTGAGAATGCAGAAACTCTCTGTACTATATTCACAATTTTTCTGTAAATCTAAAGTCTATTCTTAAAGCATCTGCCTCCAGTGCAGGAGACCCGGGTTAGTCCCTGGGTTGGGAAGATCCCCTGGAGAAGGAAATGGTAACCCACTCCAGTATACTTGCCTGGAGAATCCCATGGATGGATAAGCCTGGTAAGCTGCAGTCCATGGGGTCGCAAAGAGTCGGACACAACTGAGCGACTTCATTTACTTAAAGTCTATTCTAGTTAGATTAAAAATATTTTTTAAAAAAATGAATCTGTGGCAAAACTATAATGTAAGCAATTTATTTATTGACCTCGTTCCTGTTTTTAATTCTTCAGCTCCTCTAGCTTTGATGTGTTTATTAGTGACTCAACAGCAATGCATAAAGTACTATCTTCCATATACATGTACGGGTATGTACTCACATATGTAAGAAAGGTAATAGATATGTGTGTTTGTCCATATATACGAAAGATAATATTTTGTATATTATCTTAGAGTTTTGCAACTCCCAAAAAGCGAAAAGCCTTTAAGGCATAAATGAAAACATTTCTACTGGTGAGGATTTAGGTTATTGTCATGTCTAAATCAGGAAGATACTTTGGTAGAGGTAGAAACTTCTGTAGCATATTCCAATCATATAATCAGCTCTGATTATAATTAAGACATAAACTGAAGGACGAAGACCCATAAAAGTGAAAACAAAGTCACAAGAAAATACACACTTTTGTACAAGGTGCTAATATCACTTATGACCATTATTGACATGAAGCAGTGAAGAAGAAGTAAACTCAACAAATTCAAAGATTTGTCCTACCCCACCTATGGAAATGGTCAGGTTCCAAAATAAGACACATTGCAGTTAATCTGCAAGGAAGGAAACATATTCCTATGATCCTCAAAAATGCTGATTTGTACATCACTTTCACTTTATTAATTTCACTTTGTTAATTATTCCCCATGGTCGCCTCAAGGGGTGCATTGTTCTTTTCCCATTTTTTCAAGATGAAGAAATTTTGGCTGAAAGTGTCTCACTGACTTTCCAGAGGTTATCTAGGGATGCATGAACAGAATAAGAATTAGGCTCCAAATAATATCAGTAAGCCATTGTTATCCTCTGCATCTTCCTGCTTCCCACAATCCAAAGAGGCTTTAAAGAGGAAGATTACATAATTAAATAATTTTAGGGAAAATGCAAATGAATAAAATCTGGGGAAAGATGAAGATATATTAATCAGACAAAGTGAGATAGCTGAGGAATGCATAGTGTTCGGGAGACAGCAAATTAGACTGGCCATTTGTAAGTAATGAGATAAGACAATGAGAAAAGCCAGGGGGATATTCTGGTCTATACTCAGAGAGGGATAGGATAACCCAATGAGAAAGAGAAGGTGTTGACAGCACAATGTGCTGAGATCATGCTTATTCTGGGGGACTCATATTGGGGTCTATGAGCATCAAACTTGCAGACTTTTTGGATGAACTACAAGGAGCAACATACATAGATAATATGAGCAAAGTTGGTCTTCTCATTGTCCAGTATCCTCTTTAAAAAGTAATAATTTATTTGTTTTTGGCTGTGCTGGTCTTCATTACTGCACAGGGTTTTCTCTGGTTGCAGAGAGCAGAGGGTACTCTACTCTCTAGTTGCAGTGCATGGGCTACTTAGTCATTGTGGTGGCTTCTTTGGTTGCAGAGCACAGGCTCAAGGGTGCACAGGCTTCAGGAGTTGCAGCTCAGGAGCTCTGGAGTTGTGGCTCCCAGACTGTGCAACACAGGCTCAATAATTGTGGTGCATGGGCTTAGTTGCACTGTGGCATGTAGGATCTTCCAGGATTAGGGATCAAACCCATGTCTCCTGCACTGGCTGATGGATTCTTTACCACTGACTCACCAGAGAAGCCCTGTCCATTACATTTGAAAGGCAAAATTAAGTCAGGCGAAACTGACTTAGCAAGCTGAACAACTTGCATTGATTTGATTTATTCAATTTTTGTTGCTTTTCATTTTTGATACAGTAGTCTCAGTGCTGGGGCTTCCCAGGTGGCCCTAGTGGTGAAGAACTCGCCTGCTGATGCAGGAGACATATACAGATGCAGGTTTGATCCTTGGGTCGGGAAGATCCCCTAGAGGAGGGAATGGCAGCCCACTCCAATATTCCTGCCTGGAGAATGCTATGGACAGAGGAGCCTGGCAGGTTAGAGTCCATAAGCTTGCAGAGAGTAGGACACAACTGAAGTGAATTAGCATGGACGCAGTCTCTGTTTGGATAGGGCAACCCTATCTGTAAGTGAAACCAGTGCCTTACTACCTACACAGAATGACTTGTGAGATTCTGAAGGTCTGCCTGCCCCTAAATCTCTCCTCCAAAACATTACCACAGTACTACATTTTCCCTTCTGTGGCCTGATATTCTTAGGGAGAGATGAGGAGAAATTCACTACAGGTGTGATTCCAAAAGAGCATAGGTAAAACGTTTGCATATTATTGGAACAGAAGGTCCTTTTGCTCTCTTCTTTAGAGCATCTTCACGGTTAGTTCATGAACTGATCTCTTTGACATCAAGGAATTCATTGCTCTAAGAGGGTAGCATTTACATTATGCCTGATGGTCAAAGATTGGTTACTCCCTTCCAATCAATATCTTTTCCAGCTGATAAATGGGGTAATACCTATCCACCTCTTTAGGTAGGTAGAGCTGAGTAAACTAAGCAGAAATGCTAATCGTGACCTGTTAGTGATAGGTGGGAGAAATCTCACTGGACTCCTCTAAAACCCAATTGGGTTAATACTATAGATAGAATGTGTTTCCCAAAATTCATAAGTTGAAATCTTACCAGCTATGTGATGGCATTAGGAGGTGGGGATTTAGGAATATGATTAGGGCATGAAGGCAGAACTTTTGTTAGTGAAATTAGTGTCCATATAAAAGAGACCCGAAGAGTCCCCTTCGGAGAAGGCAATGGCACCCTACTCCAGAACTCTTGCCTGGAAAATCCCCTGGGTGGAGGAGCCTGGTAGGCTGCAGTCCATGGGGTCTCTAAGAGTCGGACACAACTGAGTGATTTCACTTTCACTTTTCACTTTCCACTTTCATGCATTGGAGAAGGAAATGACAACTCACTCCAGTGTTCTTGCATGGAAAATCCCAGGGACAGGGGAGCCTGATGGGCTGCTGTCTCCAGGGTCACACAGAGTTGGACACGACTGGAGCGACTTAGCAGCAGCAGCAGCAGCAGCAGCAAAGAGTCCCCTTACTCCTTTCTCTATGGGAAGATAGAGTGAGAAAGTGACTATGAACTAGGGAGCAGGATTTCTAGTAGGAACTGAGATTTCTCATCAGATATCAAATCTGTTGGCACCTTGATCTTAGATTTTCCCCCTCAAGGATGGTGAGAATTAATTTTCTGTAAGCCACCCAGTCTATGGTATTCCATGTAAGCCACCCAGTCTACGGTATTCTGTTCCAGTGGCCCAAATGGCCTAAGGCAGTGAGTCAGGTCTACATTTGTAGACAATAGCTGCTAAGTGGAGACAAAGGAAGTTTATTATGGAGGAAGGAGAATTTAGAAGGAAAATAACTCTACCTACTTCACTCTGCCTGAACCCTGATGGCTGAAGTAGGGGAATCACCTTTTGACCTCTCCATCTTCTTACCTCTTGTCCTTCACTGTAGACATGATCTCCCCTAGAGGTCAACATTCACTAAGAAGAATGACTCAGTGCCTGACTAACAACATGAGGAATTTGTTCATAGAATTAATATTCTAAATGAATGGGTCTGTGTTTTCTTCTGCCCATAACACTGTTGGAATAATGTTTACCATCTGGAAAAATAATTTAATCAGGCAAAGGATTGGTTTCAGAAAACAACTACAGAAATTGCCAGGAGTTGATCTTGTTCCAGTCTGACCAGAAAAGGATCAGGAATGAAGTAAGTGAGAAAGAGAAAACCAAATATCATATATAAATGAATTTATGAGGAATCTAAAAAAAAAAAAAGTAAAATGAACCTATATGCAGGGCCGAATTAGAGACATAGATGTAGAGAATGGATGTGTGGATGTAGGTGGGGGAGTGGGGTGAACTAAGAGATTCAGATAGACACATGTATACTACCATGTGTGAGCAGATAGCTAGTGGGAACCTGCTGCATATCGCAGGGAGCTCAGAGTGGTGCTCTGTGATGACCTAGATGGACAAGATGAGGGAGAGAGTGAGAGGGAGGTCCAAGAGGGAGGGGATATATGTAAAAATAATAGAAAGAAGGACATAGTAGAAAAGCTTTGAGGGGCAATGAAATGTTAGAGGCTTGGCAAGTGTGTTTTGATCCCAGAAAGGATATGGGGAAAGAGTCTCAGAGAAAACTTGGAAGTTAGAGTCATCTCATTGGGCTTCTGAGATGAAGGAGGGGATGAAGAGTTAAAATCAAAGGCTAAGTAGCTGAGCTGCTTTGGGAAGGGAGAGGGAAGCATCTACTTCTTTATTCTTTGCTCTGAGCCTGAAACAAGGCAGCAACCCAGCCTTCAGAGAGTGTAAATGCAATTCTTTCATGTTTCTGTTGCATTTTTTAATACTTTATTAGACTAACCATTTGAATGCTTCTTATTACTCTGCCTCCTTCACTACATGGCGCTGATCTGGCATTGTGTAACTCAGGGTTTGACACCAAAGATGTCTGAAAGGGGTTCTTGGCTCACTCAGGACATGAAAGTATCAGGTCAATAAGAACTGAATCTATCACATGGAGAAAGGTCTATAATCCTTCTGTTATTTGATTTCTATCACTTCCTAATTTTTACATTTCAATTGGCATTGACAGAATTTGCCACCACAATAAAAAAAAGTACATTTGCTTAATATTATGTCCTTTGACTACAGTGGCTATACCAACACATTGATAAACATTTAATTAAAAACTGAAAAGAAACTCTGTGAAGCCTCAGAACAAGAATTCATTAGCACTTTTTTAGAGCAACATTGGGCTTCCCAGGTGGCATTAGTGGTAAAGAATCCACCTGCCAATGGAGGAGACATAAGAGACTGCAGATTTGATCCCTGGGTCGGGAAGATGCCCTGGAGAACGGAACTGCTACCGATTCCAGTATTCTTGCCTGGACATATCCGTGGACAGAAGAGCCTGGCGGGCTACGGTCCATAGGGTGGCACTACTGAAGTGACTGAACATGCACACACGCACAGAGGGATATTACCAGACACAAATGTCAAGTCAAGGAACAAAGGGACTACCTCAACTTTACTGCAAAGAATTTGACTGGCTTTACCTCCTGAACTCACAGCTACCTCCGGTGTACCGTATATAACACAATGCGTGAGAGCTTCCTTAACAATAAAGATTAGCTAAAAGCCAGACAGGCAGGGAGGCCTCGTCTCTCATTGGGGCTTGGAAGATTTCCACAGGTAACTCCCATCAATACTAATGAGAACAATGTGAACGAATCCTTCAGCACAGAATAGAGCCCAGACTGGGTAACTAAGGACACATAGAACAAAGTGACCTGCTGAGTAACACTCAGAACTTGGAATTTAGATGCAGTCAGAATAAGACTAGATATATTATTTAAACAGGTTGGAATCCATTAGCAATAGCTATCAACAGCTTTATGTAACTAATTTATATGGTTCATTCATTAACTAGCAGCTAAAATACTGCAGAAGTGCCCTAGTGAATAGATTTCAAAAATAAATTTGGGAGCATTAACTGTTTTGTTCATGGATAGAATTCAGTGAATTATAAGGCAAGATGACATTCGTGAACAAGTGATTTAAACATTCAAAGAGGTGGGGGGGTGGATATCTGGAACTCGACTCTCCAACACAGTAACCATAGGCCACATTTAGCAACGTAAACTTAAATTAATTAAGTGACATTTCAAATTCAGCTCTTCCATAACACTAGTACATTTCAAGTGCTCATTAGCAAGATGTGACTAATAGCTACTATATTGGAGGATGCAGATAGAGAACATGTTCGTACATACTGAAAGTTCCATTGTGCCATGCTGATCAAGACCTTCAGCCAACAGCATGTATAATTTTCATATACTGACTTGTGATTTCAAGGTTCAGAATGGCCCCAGAAGAGGCCAGAAAAAACACCCAGGGCAAAGTTGTTGCCACCATGACTGAGCAGCTAATGAGCGAAAGCCTGTAAGTTCAGTTCAATTGCTCAGTTGTGTCTGACTCTTTGCGACTCCATGGACTGCAGCACACCAGGCTCCCCTGTCTATCACCAACTCTTGGAACTTGCTCAAACTCATGTCCATTGAGTCAGTGATACCATCCATCCATCTCGTCCTCTGTCATCCCCTTCTCCTCCTGCCTTCTATCTTTCCCAGCATTAGTGTCTTTTCTAGTGAGTCAGTTCTTCCCATTACGCAGCCAAAGTATTGGAGTTTCAGCTTCAGCATCAATCCTTCCAATGAACATCCAGGACTGATCTGCTTTAGGATTGATGGCTTTGATCTCCTTGCTGTCCAAACGACTCTCAAGAGTCTTCTCCAACACCACAGTTCAAAAGCATTGATTCTTTGGCACTCAGCTTTCCTTATAGTCCAACTCTCACATCCATACATGACTATTGGAAAAATCATAGGTTTGACTAGATGGACCTTGGTTAGCAAAGTAACGTCTCTGCTTTTTAATATGCTGTCTAGGTTGGTCATAGCTTTTCTTCTAAGGAGAAAACATGTTTTAATTTCCTGGGTGCAGTCACCATCTGCAGTGATTTTGGAGCCCCCCAAAATAAAATCTGTCATTGTTTACATTGTCTCCCCATCTATTTGCCATGAAGTGATGGGACAATATGCCATGATCTTAGTTTTCTGAATGTTGAGTTTTAATTCAACTTTTTCTTTCTCCTCTTTCACTTTCATCAAGAGGCTCTTTTGATCCTCTTGGCTTTCTGCCATAGGATGGTGTCATATGCATATATGAGGTTATTGATATTTCTCCTGGCAATCTTGATTCCAGCTTGTGCTTCATCCAGCCCAACATTTTGCATGATGCATAGAAGTTAAATAAGCAGGGTGATAATATATAGCCTTGATGTACTTCTTTCCCGATTTGGAATCAGTCTGTTGTTCTATGTCCAGTTCTAACTGTTGCTTCTTGATCTGCATACAGATTTCTCAGGAAGAAGGTAAAGTGGTCTGGTATTCCCATNACATTTTGCATGATGCATAGAAGTTAAATAAGCAGGGTGATAATATATAGCCTTGATGTACTTCTTTCCCGATTTGGAATCAGTCTGTTGTTCTATGTCCAGTTCTAACTGTTGCTTCTTGATCTGCATACAGATTTCTCAGGAAGAAGGTAAAGTGGTCTGGTATTCCCATCTCTTTAAGAATTTTCCACAGTTTGTTGTGATCAGCACATTCAAAGGCTTTGGCATAGTCAATGAAGCAGAAGTAGATGTTTTTCTGGATCTCTCTTGCATTTTCGATGATCCAACAGATGCTGGCAATTTGATCTCTGGTTCCTCTGCATTTTCTAAAACCAGCTTGCACATCTGGAAGTTCTTGGTTCACATACTGTAACGTGTCACTTGGAGAATTTTGAGCATTACTTTACTAGCATGTGAGATGAGTGCAATTGTGCAGTAGTTTGAGATTTCTTTGGCATTGCCCTTCTTTGGGACTGGAATGAAAACTGACCTTTTCCAGTACTGTGGCCACTGCTGAGGTTTCCAAATTTGCTGACATATTGCGTGCAGCATTTTCACAGCATTATCTTTTAGGATTTGAAATAGCTCAACTGGAATTCCATCACCTCCACTAGCTTTGTTCCTAGTGATGCTTTCTAAGGCCCACTTGACTTCACATTCCAGGATGTCTGGCTCTTGGTGGGTGATCAAACCATCATGGTTATCTGGGTCATGAAGATCTTTTTTGTATAGTTCTGTGTATTCTTGCCACCTCTTCTTAATATCTTCTGCTTCTGTTAGGTCCATACTGTTTCTGTCCTTTGTTGTGCCCATCTTTGCATGAAATGTTCCCTTGGTATTTCTAACTTTCTTGACGAGATCTCTAGTCTTTCCCATTCTATTGTTTTCCTCTATTTCTTTGCATTGATGACTGAGGAAGCCTTTCTTCTCTCTCCCTGCTATTCTTTGGAAATCTGCATTCAAATGGGTATATCTTTCCTTTTCTCCTTTGCCTTTTGCTTCTCTTCTTTTCTCAGCTATTTGTAAGGCCTCCTCAGACAACTATTTTGTCTTTTTGTATTTCTTTTTCTTGGGGATAGTCTTGATCAATGCCTCCTGTACAATGTCATGAACCTCCATCCATAATTCTTCAGGCATTCTGTCTATCAGATCTAATCCCTTGAATCTATTTCTCACTTTCACTTTATAATTGTTAGGGTTTTGATTTGGGTCATACCTGAATGGTCCAGTGGTTTTACCTACTTTATTCAATTTAAATCTGAATTTGGCAATAAGGAGTTCATGATCTGAGCCACAGTCAGCTCCCGGTCTTGTTTTTGCTGACGGTATAGAGCTTCTCCCTCTTTGGCTGAGAAGAATATAATCAATCTGATTTCAGTGTTGACCATCTGGTGATGTCTATGTGTAGAGTTGTCTCTTGTGTTGTTGGAAGAGGGTGTTTACTATGATCAGTGCATTCTCTTGGCAAAGCTCTATCAGCCTTTGCCCTGCTTCATTCTGTACTCCAAAGCCAAATTTGTCTGTTATTCCAGGTATCTCTTGACTTTCTACTTTTGCATTCTAGTCCCCTATAATGAAAAGGACATACTTTTTTTTTTTGGAGTCAGTTCTAGAAGGTCTTGTAGATCTTCATAGAATGATTCAATTTCAGTTTCTTCAGCATTACTGGTTGGAGCATAGACTTGGTTTACTCTGATATTGAATGGTTTGCCTTGGAAATGAACAGAGATCATTCTGTTATTTTTGAGGTTGCAGCCAAGAACTGCATTTAAGACTCTTTTGTTGACTATGAGGCCTACTCCATTTGTTCTAAGGGATTCTTGCCCACAGTAGTAGGTATAATGATCATCTGAGTTAAACTTGCCCATTGCATTCCATTTTAGTTCACTGATTTCCAAAATGTTGACATTCACTCTTGCCATCTCCTATTTGATCACTTTCAATTTACCTTGATTCATGAACCTAACATTCCAGGTTCCTATGCAACATTGTTCTTTACAGCATCAGACTTTACTTCCATTACCAGTCACATCCACACCTGGGTGTTGTTTTTGCTTTGGCTCTATCTCTTCATTCTTTCTAGATTTCTTTCTCCATTCTTCTCCAGTAGCATATTGGGTACCTACTGACTTGGAGAGTTCATCCTTCACTGTCCTATCTTGTTGCCATTTCATACTGTTCATGGGGTTCTTAAGGGAAGAATATTCAAGTGGTTTGCTATTCCCTTCTCCAGTGGACCACGTTTTGTCAGAACTTTCCACCGTGACCTGTCTATCTTGGGTGGCCCTACATGGCATGACTCATAGTTTCTTTCAGTTAGACAAGGCTGTGGTCCATGTGATCAGTTTGGTTAGTTTTCTGTGATTGTGATTTTCATTCTGTCTGCCCTCTGATGGAGAAGGATAAGAAGCTTATGGAAGCTTCCTGATGGGAGAGACTGACTGAGGACTGAAACAGGGTCTTGTTCTGATGGGTGGGGCCATGCTCAGTAAATCTCTAATCCAATTTTCTGTTGATGGGTGGGGGCTGTGTTCCCTCCCTGTTGCTTAACTTGAGACCAAACTATNCTCTGATGGAGAAGGATAAGAAGCTTATGGAAGCTTCCTGATGGGAGAGACTGACTGAGGACTGAAACAGGGTCTTGTTCTGATGGGTGGGGCCATGCTCAGTAAATCTCTAATCCAATTTTCTGTTGATGGGTGGGGGCTGTGTTCCCTCCCTGTTGCTTAACTTGAGACCAAACTATGGTGGAAGTAATGAAGACAATGGCAACCTCCTTAAAAAGGTCTCAGGCATGCACTGCAGCACTCAGTGCCCCTGACCCTGCAGCAGGCCACTGCTGACCTACAACTCCACTGGAAACTCCTGAACACTAACAGGCATGTCTGGGTCAGTCAGTCTCTTGTGGGGTCACTGCTCCTTTCTCCTGGGTCCTGATGTGCACGTGGTTTTGTTTGTGCCCTCCAAGAGTCTGTTTCCCCAGTCCTGGGTAAATTCTGGCAGCTCTGTGGTGGAGTTAATGATGACCTCCTCCAAGAAGGCTTATGCCAGACCCAGGTCTGCTGTACCCAGAGCTCCTGCCCCTGCAGCAGGCCACTGCTGACCTGTCTCTCCACAGGAGACACTCAAACACTCAAAGGTATGTCTGGCTCAGTCTCTGTGGGGTCTCCTGGTGCATACAAGGTTTTGTTTGAGCTCTTCAGGCATCTCTGGTGGGTAAGGGGTTTGATTATAAACATGATTTTGCCCCTCCTAACAACTGCTCATCCAAGGAGCTGTGGCTGCACAGGTGCAGGAAGGCCTAGAAGAGCTATCCCACGTTGAAGGTCAGGAAGGGTGGTGGTGTGGAGATACCACTCATCCAATGTAAGGAGCAGCGGCTGTGCTTTGCTGGAGCAGTCGTGAAGAGATACCCCATGCCCAAGTTAAGAGAAACCAAAGCAAGATGGTAGGTGTTGCAAGAGGGCATCAGAGGGCAGACACACTGAAACCATACTCACAGAAAACTAGTCAATCTAATCACACTAGGATGACACCCTTGTCTAACTCAATGAAACTAAACCATGCCCGAGGGGCAACCCAAGATGGGCGGGTCACGGTGGAGAGGTCTGACAGAATGTGGTCCGCTGGAGAAGGGAATGGCAAACCACTTCAGTATTCTTGCCTTGAGAACCCCATGAATGGTATGAAAAGGCAAAATGATAGGATACTGAAAGAGGAACTCTCCAGGTCAGTAGGTGCCCAATATGCTACTGGGGATCAGTGGAGAATTAACTCCAGAAAGAATGAAGGGATGGAGCCAAAGCAAAAACAAAACCCAGCTGTGGATGTGACAAGGTCCGATGCTGTAAAGAGCAATACTGCATAGGAACCTGGAGTGTCAGGTCCATGAATCAAGGCAAATTGGAAGTGGTCAAACAAGAGATGGCAAGAGTGAATGTCGACATTCTAGGAATCAGCAAACCAAAATGGACTGGAATGGGTGAATTTAACTCAGATGACCATTATATCTACTACTGTGGGCAAGAATCCCTCAGAAGAAGTGGAGCAGCCATCATGGTCAACAAAAGAGTCCGAAATGCAGTACTTGGATGCAATCTCAAAAATGACAGAATGATCTCCGTTTGTTTCTAAGGAAAACCATTCAATATCGCAGTAATCCAAGTCTATGCCCCAACCAGTAACGCTGAAGAAGCTGAAGTTGAACAATCCTATGAAGACCTACAAGACCTTGTAGAACTAACACCC